>PVIU01000087.1:0-181388 GCA_004026605.1 Ondatra zibethicus | reverse complement strand
TAAGGCTGATACTTCCGGGTTCTAGAGCCAAGCACATGCAGACAAGCCCTCAGGCAGAAGTGCCTGAATGTTAAAGGGCCCTGCGTGACCCACGTGCGCACATGCATGGTTACATCCACTATGACCCAGCTAAGCCCTTGCATGCATGCATTATCTGTGTATGACGTAGTCATGCCAACTCCCTGTGCTCATGTGCTAAGCAGCTTTTAAAAAGCTGGACATGCCATCTTTCTCTCTCTCTCTCTCTCTGCACACGGATTCCCCAGGCCTGTACACGCCCCCTCTAATAAACTCCTAAGCGGGTTTGTTGCATGTTCCATGTTTCCTTCTCACTCGCGCCAGGTAATTTCAGTTGTGACATCAAAGATAGGAGAAGTAGAAGTAAAACTGAGGAGACACACACTAAAAAAACGAAATGATTTACATCCCACAAATCCACCACTTTAGAACGTACAATTTAGTAGATTTTTTTCAAGTTTTTTTGTCATGACCACTAATTCCGGAACTCACTGTATAGACATCCACCTGCCTCTGCCTTCTGAATATTGGGATTAAAGAGTTGTGTCACCAAATCTGTAATGAAATTTTTTTAAAGAAATATTACATTTTAGAACATTTATATCCCTTCTGCTCCTCCTTTACCCTCCAACTCTTCCCACGCCTCTTTCAAATTTACCAGCTCTTCTTCTTTATTATTGTTTCACACACACACACAAACACACACACACCCCCCCACACCCAGCTAAGTCCAGTTAGTGGTGTTCACATGTACATGTGTCCAGGGCTGCAGGACTGGCCACTTGAGGTTGGACAGCACCTATGTGGGAGCTCATCATTGGAGGACATTGATTGTCTGTCTCTCCACAGCCATTGATGGGGCAAGACCTTGTGGAATTTCCCCCATCTGTGTTGGCATGCCAATTGGTGGTGTCATTATAACATCAGGAAATCATGTTGTTGGAAATTCAAGAGTACATTTTGCCTGTCATGTTGAGGAAATGAAATGGACTGTGGGAAGCGTAGTGTCCAGGTACTGAACTGTTTGGAAAGATTAGGAGCTGTGTCCTTGTTGGAGAAGGTGTGTCCCTGGGGGTTGGCTTTGAGGTTTCAAAAGTCCTTGCCAGGCCCAGTGTCCCCATGTCTCTGCCTGCTTGACTATAGATCCGGATGTAAAGCTCTCAGCTACTGCTCCAGCACCATGCATGCTGCTAGGCTCTAGCTATGCTCCCTGCCATGATAATAATGGCCTAACCTGAAGTTGTAAACAAACCTCTAATTAACTGCTTTCTTTTATAAGAGTTGCCTTGGTTATGGTATCTCTTCACAGCAATAGAACAATGACTAAATCAAAGGTTTTAGCTTCAAGTTCTGGAAGGCAACCAAGAGCATTAGTAATAACCCACACTGTTTTGGGGGACTCTTGTATTCCTCCAACCAAAGCTGAAGGAGATGTTTCTTATGTCTGATACTGGGGGTTTTGTTAGATAATGCATATCTTTTCGCAGGGAGTGTCATCACCTCATATGACAGAACTTCAATAAAAATGTGTGTGCACACACATACACATAGGCACACATACATTCTTTATGTATTTTAAAGTAAGTTTATAAAATAATGTTTCCTTATGACTTTTAAAGAAAACACTAAGGGTATTTTAAAAAGATATCATGAGATTTTAAAATTGAAATGTAAATGTAAAATACCTACTAGATTTCACAGATTTAGTATGAAAAAGGAAGAATTGTGGTAGTTTGAATAGGTATGCCCCCCCAATAGACTCATGTATTTGAATGCTTGGCCCATAGGGCATGGCACTATTAGGAGGTATAGCCTTGTTGGAGAGGGTGTTGACTTGTTGGAGGAAGTGTGTCACAGTGGAGGCAGACTTTGAGGGCTTACATGCTCAAGCTACTGTGTGTGACACACAGTCCCCTTCTGCTGCCTGTGGATCAAGGGGTAGAACTCTCAACTTCTTCTCTAGTACCATGTCTGCCTGCATGCTGCCATGTCTCTTGCCATGCCAATAATGGAACAAATGTCTGAACTGTAAGCCAGCCCCAGTGAAATGTTTCCCTTTTATAAGAGTTGCCATGGTCATAATGTCTGGTCACAGCAATAAAACCCTAAGACAATAATTTACTGTGATTATGTTCAAAATGATAGTATTTTGGATACATTGAAAGTAAGTAAACAATTTCAGTAACAAACTCATCAATTTCTCTCTGTCTCCATCTGTCTGTCTATCTCTGTCTACTAGAAAACTCAAAGTAATGTCTCTGAGTCTCATTATTGTTACACTAGGTGGAGCTGCTGTAAATGTTTCCTGATGAGCCACTGAGGACATTTCCGCAAAGACACTTTAGCAACGCCTACAACTGAGATTTAAGGAGGCTGTGTATGAGACTGATGGGGAGAACACAGGCAAAGTGAGGCAGCAAGCTGACCAAGTCCATTTCTCTTTCTCTAGTATGACTCTAACAGTACTTTGTCATCGGGACCACACGCTCACAAATAACAACATGGAGACTTACTATTAATTATGAAAGCTCAGCCTTAGCTTAGGCCTGTTTTCAACTAGTTCGTATAACTTAAATTAATCCATTTCTATTATTCTGTGTTCTTCCCCGAGGTGTTACCTCATCTCCATACTGCCCATCCTGCTTCCTCCGAGTTTGGCTGGTGACTCTGCCTTTCTTCTTCCCAAACTTCTCTGCCTGGAAGTCCTGACTGTATTTCCTGCCTAGCCATTGGCCATTCAACTTTTTATTACACCGATTACAACAACATATCTTCACACAGTGTACAGATGTCCCACAACATATGACCCCTGATGGGTTCCTAGTGTCTTCATATAGCTTCCCTCTCCTGGGAACACAAATCATGGCCTGTCCAGTGGAAACTTCTGGTGTCCCACTCTCCTTGTCTTCCTTCTGCTCCACAGCTTACCTCTTTTTGTGCTTTACAAAATGCAATGACATAATGAAAAGAAACATAACTGAAGGGGTGGGAAAGCTCTTCTGTAGCAGGTCAGAGAGTACACATTTTAGAGTCTTCATCCAAGTTGCCTGATTCTGCCTTTGGAGGTCTAAAGAAATACATAAACAATATCTGAATGAACTGATGCATTCCAATACAACCTCAAGTATGGACCCTGACGTTAAAATTTTGTATAATTTTCTCATGCAAACAAGTCTTATACCTTCAATTTCCCCCCAACTCTTCCAAAATGTAAGAGCTATTTAAGGTCCTGGCTTGTGCAAATGTGTCAGATGAAGCAGAAATATGGGACAAAAGTATCTACCCATCTATTCACTGTGAGCTCAGTAGCAGCACCTTGTAGGTATTCAATATCTCATTGAGGTTTCAGGAGCTCCCATGTGAAGGGATGTTTAAAATTAGGGATTGTCAGAATAACCTGTCGACAGGAGAGACATCTGAACAGTCTTCACTCTCAAGTGTAGCACTACTAATAATAACTATGGATTCATTCTGGGTTAAGAAAAATAAGGTTCGGTCAAGGAAGATTCCCTGAAAAATCTCCAATGGAATGGATGGCTCAGATGATCCAGCATTTCAGAGCACCTCTGTTGTAGTTTCCTCTGAGTTCTACATTTAGAACAGCTTCAAGACTAATGACTCAGATTATCAAGCCTCATAGAATATTCCATTCAGGATTTGACCATAATTCCAAATTTCCTTTGGGTCTGCATAAGATTATCAGTGTCCCCAATCAGCAGGAAGTAGCCTAGAAAACTATGCCCAAATTCCCAAAAAATGGATTATGGATGTTTGTCTTTGTTTAGCGTGTTGATTACAAGTTTGGATAATGATCAGGAAAAAAGCTGAACAAAGGAGATTAGATTTAGAGTTCTTGTTTTGAAAAGAAAAAATAGGGGAGATGCTCTTGTTCACTGTAAATATTTGTCACTCGTATTAGTTCAATAAAACACTGATTAGTCAGTAGCTAGGCAGCAAGTATAGGCAGGGTGACCAGACTAAGAGAATCCTGTGAAGAGGAAATGCAGAGAGATGTAGTCACCAGCCAGATACAAAGGAAGCAAGATAAGAATGCCTCACTGAGAAAAGGTACCAAGCCACCTGGCTAAACATAGACAAGAATTATGGGTTAATTTAAATTGTGAGATAGTTAATAATAAGCCTGAGCTAATAGGCCAAACAGTTTATAACTAATATAAGCCTCTGTGTGTTTATTTGAGACTGAACGGCTGTGGGACCAGGTGGGGCAGAAACTTCCGTTTACACTTAGGTGTGGGAGAGAAGCTCCTTGCCTGACTCCTATATCATAAAGGGCCTGCTTTGGTCTCAGTCTTGCTTGGCTCTTCTCAAGGGATTTGGAATGCACAGGGAAACTGGGTCATACTTGGAGGCTAAACCTCCACTTTAGAGACACAGGTGCATAGGATCCTGCAATTCCCTCTCCAAGTGACCTGAAGCCCATTTATAGATTGGTGTGGTCTCTCTTGCACACAGATCACGTGGTCAATGCACTCACATATGGACCCAAGAGATTTCCAGGGGCCAGGAGTATTCCTAGATGCAGTGGGGCTTGTGTGTGCCAGTAATTTGGGATGGAAGTCCCAAGATGGTGTCTCCCATGTGACCATGTCAGGTGCGTACAAAATTTAACTTTGATCTTCCAGGTATTTATAGAGGCATCAAGATAAGACAATTGATCAGTTTGCTTTCTTGATTTATAAGTAACTGTTGAGACATACAATGTGTGGGCCTCCATTGGTACCCTCCTCACAGGAAACTCTGCGAATGTCAAAGTGGCTTGGCTTCTGCAGTGAGGGTTTAGCTGTGAAATGGAAGTAGGCGAGTCCATGTTGCAGTGAGCTTGTTCCTGCTGGGGAGATCTCAAGGCGTACACTTCTCAGAGGATTCTCGTTGGCCAATGTAGGACTATTCACATGCACCACAGAAATCGGTGGGTATTGTACATGAGCTTTGTTTCTTGGATTTCAAGTTGCTAACTCCATTGCGCTGCCCCCACCTACTGTGACATTTCATTTTGTCCTTTCTAGGCTCCATACTCAGCTTTTCTTCCAAGAACTTAATTTGTTGCCTAAATAGATCAGACCTGGGCAGATTCTCTTCAGGCGACCCATTTGGCAGAGAAGGGTGGCTGTGACCGACCCTATCGACTGGCTCACATTTATTTGTAAGCATTCCTAAGATAAACAGGTGCCTGTGGTCCTGAGTTGCGCCTGTGAGCAATACCAAGCTATTATTATTTTGTCTTTGGAGTGAAATCCTCAGAGGTCCCATTTCAAAATGTAGTTCATGACCTCTAGCAGGGCACACACATTCCCACCCCCACATCTTACATGGCAGAAGGCTTGTCGATTCAAGACATGCATACAGGGTCACTTTCATGATTAATCCCTGGGTTCCTTTTATTGAAAGTACCAACAACCTAAAAAACAAAACCAAAAAACAAAGCTCACAACAAACAAACAAAACAAACAAAACAAAACAAAACAATCAAAACCCCTGAAAACCAAAACCCAAAAAACTGTGATTTTTGAATTTTATTTTACAGAGCTGCCCTCTGGTGGTGAATTTTCAGAAACACAGGTAGATTCCTACTTGCCAAGTTTGGAAGTGGAAACTTCTCACACTTAGCCATCTGTTGGGTCCAGGCAGGAAATGTAGAAAGGGGAAGACGGTGATACTTAAGAAGAATAGGGAATTGCAGGGATTGTCGGGAAATCTCATGCCCTAGTCAACAGGGAGCTACTTGACTTCGAGTCAAGACCGCCTCTGGATTGTACATCCAGAGCAGAGGCTGGGCAGATCATAGGTGGAGAGGTACCTTCTGTTTGAGTTTCACAGTCTCCATCCAGTAATCTAAGAGTTATTATCTGTGGATATATGGAGACAGTCGAATGTCTGCTCAGCAAGTGCAAGGTTCAGTCCACACCACACAGAGAATTGAAGTTAACTGCCTGTATGGAAACTATTTGCAGTTTTTCATGTCAACATCTGAATATTTGGCAGCCTCAGGCTCACACTAGTGTCTGGCGATATTCACAGCTGTTTATAGAGCCTTTGAAAATGGCAAATGACATTTAAGAACAAATTTTCTTGACTTTCCCAGGAAAAACAAGAATTATCTCTATCAAGTTCCTAACTGACATAGCTGGGCTCTATACTTTAGTGACAACTTTTACCCATGTGGGCTCAAGTCCCAGCACCTCAAAACCAGTCCAAATAAACCGTGACTATGAAGAGCAACGTAAGGCATGGCTGTGAGCACCTGTACTCCCAGCTGCTCGGAACACTTGAGTCCGTGCGTTTGAGACCAGAACACACTCCTTATTGATAAGAAGAGAAATTCAGCAAGAAACTTGACACTATCTTCTCCTGCTGGGTCACATGTGACATCCGGGGAGCTGTAGGTCAGAGTTGTCTCACTGAGCAAGGACAGAGCACCCCAGGCTGGTGGAAGTACGTGGTGGGGGGGGGAGGGGCAAGTATGGTAATCATTTAGTGAAGAAGGGAGGAGGGAGGCAAAGAAATGAATACAAGAGGCCTGATCACAGGGAGCTTTTCTCTGCAGTCATGCATCATCAGGCTTTCTCCTGGGACAGCAGGGAGCCGCTGAGTCATTGAGAAACCGGGTTTTTATCACTTTAGAGACTCATACCAGAAACAGACTCTTGGTCAGCCTTTAAGCACCAGCCACTTCCGTTCCTGAGATTTCAGGTGTCACTGCCTTTAAACTTTCAGGCATGGAGAAAAGTAGTGTCCAAAGATGAGGCCCACAGAGACAAATGGTCCCTGCTTTCTGCTGTTTGCGTCTCACCAGCCCCAGCTGAATGTAATTACCCTTCATAAAGCCATCACCATCCTTGTTTTCATCCACTTCTGGACGGTTCCCCTTCTCTGTTCAGGATGTGGGTGATGGAGATAATTGGTGTGGTATTGGTGGCAGAAGTGGCGTTAGTCAGCTAGTGTGATGAGTGTGGGGAGGACTATCCCGACCTGTGGGATATGAACAGGGGTCTCTGATAAACCTAGAGGAGGACAAGGAATGGAGGGGACAAGAAACATGAGAAACGACAGCAAGACAGGTTTTCTGATCAAGCCCTGCTTTATTAATTCTCAGAAGCTGTTATTATAGCAACCTGGCAAGGGGGAGAGGAGGGTGTCAGGTCTGCTGGAATTCAGGACCAGAAGGTCTCTGGCTGAGAGAAAGAGACATCAACTAACAAAGGAGGTGCTAATTGCTTCTAAAGCCTGGGTCCTGCAGGTCTCACTAAGAGATAAGATATCAGGTTGATTTCCTAGGCCTGGAATTTACCCTGCAGAGGGGATAGAGGTGAATATTTTACTTATTTTGTGAGCTTAAGATGGCTGTAAACAAAATACAGATCTTTGCTTCCGGCAGAGGACCATTGTTCCCCAGCATAACCCTGACCAGCATAGTCCATGCCTGCCCCCAGTACGCAGTGCCGGGGCTGTGGCTGATGGGGAGAGTTCTAAAGGCCCTACCTGGGTTTGATTAGTTTCACTCATGCAGAGGCCTGACCACAGTGGCTCTTGCTCCAGGGATACTCCACTGGTTCTAGGCAACCCTAGGGCACAAGTCCTTCAGAAACCATGCATGGTCTGTGGAGGTGGCTTCCAGCTGGACAGGCTGAACCTGAACTGTGGCTTGACTTACCTTAACCAGTCTTAAAAGACTAGGAAAAGAGAAATTCCAGAAACGAGGAATTTTATTTGCTTTAAGTGTTTTATTGTGCAATGTTATTTGTGCATGTGTGAGTGGGGTGTGTGCATGTGTGTATATGAAGGTGAGCTTGCCCAAGCGTATGCATGTGGAAGCCAGAAGTCAAACTCTGGTGTCTTCATCTATTACTCTCTGCCTTGTTTCTTTCATCCCTTTTCTCTTTTCTCTACCTCCTCCTCCTCCTCCTTCTCCTCCTCCTCCTTCTTCTCCTTCTCTTTCCCTTCCTTCTTTTCTCAGGCAGCTTCTCATCATGTAACTAGGATAACCCTGGAAGTTACAGGCATCCGCCTGCCTCTGCCTTAAAGGTGTGCATCACTGCACCCCACCACTTATTCTTTTTGAGACAGAATCTCTCACTGTGCCCATATCTCACCATTTTGACTAGACTGGCTGGTTAATGAGCTCCAGGGACTCATGTCTCTGTCCACCCCTCCCAGAACTGGGATTTCAGATGTATTTCATGTTATAGGCATGCCTGGTTTTTACATGTGTGCTGGAGATTTGACCTCAGGTTTTCATGCTTGTGAAGTGTAGCAAGCCCTTTGCCTACTGAGCCATCACCCAGCCCCTATTATGTATTATTATGTATTTTTTTAAAAACACACACTCCAAGTTTTATGGAATAATAAGCAGTCCTTCCCACTTCACACATTTGTTGTAGGGTGGATGCTTTTTTGTTTTCCATCCTCCTGGCAGCTCAGACATGAAATAATCACACAGAAACTATATTATTTAAAACACTGCTTGGCCCGTTAGCTCTAGCTTTTTATTGGCTAACACTTATATCTTAATTTAACCCATCTCCATTAATCTGTGTATTGCCATGTGGCTGTGGCTTACTGGCTAAAGTTCTGGCTTCTGTCTCTGGCAGGGCTACATGGCTTCTCCTTGACTCTGCCTCCTTTCTCCCAGCATTCAGTTTAGTTTCTCCCACCTACCTAAATTCTGCCCTATCAACAGGCCAAGGCAGCTTCTTTATTCACCAATGGTATTCACAGCATACAGAGGGGAATCCCACATCACACATTCTACTTCAGTTGACCCTCTTGTCCCCATGGAGAGCAAACAGCAGCTGATTGGTACCTTTATAATTCTCCAGTTAACTCATTGATTTTAATCATTTGTTTGATGGGCTTTCTATGTTGTCAATTTCTTTATCTGAGAAAATTAACTTCTTTTCTTTTCCAATCCTTCTATTTGTTTCCTTTTCTTGATGCGATTTACCAGCATCCCTGAATTAACAGTCCTCTGAAGTGGTAAGAGTAGGGTTCCAGCATCTCTGAGTTAACAGTCCTCCGAAGTGGTAAGAGTAGGGTTCCAGCATCTCTGAATTAACAGTCCTCTGAAGTGGTAAGGGTAGGGTACCAGCATCCCTGGATTAACAGTTCTCTAAAGTGGTGAGGGTAGGGTACCAGCATCCCTGAATTAACAGTCCTCTGAAGTGGTAAGGGTAGGGTACCAGCATTCCTGAATTAACAGTCCTCTAAAGTGGTAAGGTAGGGTACCAGCATCCCTGAATTAACAGTTCTCTGAAGTGGTAAGAGAAGAACATCTTTATTTTCATCCTGATTGAAAAAAAAATGCTTCGGTTTCATTAGAAACCATAATGTTTACTGTAGACCTGATAGGCATATTTTATCAGGTTAAATAAATTCCCTTCCATTTCTAGTTTGCTGAGCATAGCAATTATGACTAAATTATGAATGAATGTTGAGTCAAATGATTCTTCTGTGTCTATTAAGATGATCATATGTTTATCTTTCACTTTTTATTATAGCAAGTTTCAAATATACATGAAAGCAGAGGCACATTAATTTCCTGCTATTTTGCTGTTGTCTCTTCTTCCCATGTTTTTTTAAAATTTTGTTGTTGGAGTATTTGAAAGAATCCATACAAGTTATCACTTTTTTGTTTGTTTGCTTGCTTTTTCAAGACAGGGGTTTTCCACATAGCCCTTGTTGTCATATTGCTTGCTCTGTAGATCAGGCTAGCCTCAAACTCAGACCCTCCCGATTCTGCTTCCCAGTGCTGGGATTAAAGGCATGCACCGCCACACTCAGCTTCTATGGCTTCATTTGTAAATATAACAGAACAAAGTGTGTATTCCTAACAGATGAGGATTGCTAAGAGGTAGAGTCACACTGTCCATGTTCACACCATGTCACCCTCATGATAATGTAATAACTGTAAACATCTTGATCACCTAACATCCACTTGTGTTCATATTTTCTAAACTATGGTATTTTTATTAGTTTATTTGAATAAGGATGTATATTGGGTGTTTGATTAATTGCTGAGACAAAATGCCTGAGAACAGCAGCTTTAAGACAGAGAGTTTATAGCTCCTCACAGTCTGAGGACACAGTCCATCACGGTGGGGAGGTCCTGGTAGGACCTCGAGGCTGCTGGTCATCTTTACATGCAGTCAGGAAGCAGAGAGCAATGAGCGCTGGTGCTCAGTTCGCCTTCTGCTTTTTATTCAGCCAGGACGCCGTCCTATGTAATAGAGCCACCTACAGTTAAGTTGCAACTTCCCATCTCAGGATAATCTAGTTAACCCTTCATAGTCATGCCCAGAGGCTTGTCTCCTAGGTGACTCCAGAACTTGTCATTTTGACAATTGGTCATCACAGGATGGGAAGAAAATGAACACAATTTCATATTCCTTTTCTTTGTTCGAGACAGGGTTTCTCTGCGGCTTTGGAGCCAGTCCTGGAACTAGCTTTTGTAGACCAGGCTGGTCTTGAATTCACAGAGATCCGCCTGCCTCTGCCTCCTGAGTGCTGGGATTAAAGGCGTGCACGTGCACCACCGCCACCTGTCACATTTCACATTCTTAAAAGTTCCTCTTCTTTTTGCAAACGCAACTTATATTTGATGAAGAAACAGTTATTTGTTCTATAGAATATGTTTTCTTTTTTATTTGTTTAACTTAGACTATCATTTTTTTCTACTTGATTTAACCTCTGGACAACTGTTTTATACATTATTCCATCCTCTGAATTTCTTACATCGAATAATCAGATCCAGAGATTTAACGTTTCCTTTTCGTGGAGTACAATATCTATTTGAAAAATTTCCCTTGTGGGCTGTCCCTCCTGTTAGTCCGTGGGAGGACTGTCACCTGCAATAACCCTGATCTGATCACTGTTCAGGTGGGAGTCTTACCCGTCCATGGGACAGACTTCTATGTAGCTTTCCACAGTCCTTTTAGGAGCTACTGATGATGACTGTCAACATCTGTGATTTTTATTAGAGGTTGAAAATGGTGGCTTAGTCTTCCTGCCTTTACTAGCTGTTTTACTGTTCTACAAAGAAACTACAGCAATCATTTGATTAAACTAAAATATAATTTAGAGAGAAGAGGCAGAAAAAGTTCTTGCTTTCTTCTCTTTTGTGGGTTTCTATGGAATGGGCTGGTGTCCCACCAACCTCCAAAACATATCTGATGGTGACTATATAAACTAATGGATTGTGCATATTTGTTAATTAAAAATATCATCAATTTATCTGTTCAGCCAATAAGCTTTCCATCCATCCATTATCCATCCATTCCACATCCACCCATCCATCCATCCATCCATCCATCCATCCATTTCTCCCTCACTCCTCTCTTCCTTCTTCCATCTTGTCTTAATTTTTTCTTTTGGAGGCAAGGTCTTATGCAGCCCAGTTTAGCCTTCCACCTCCATACCTCCATTTCCCATTTGCCATGATTTCGGGTGTGTACCACCATGCCTGCCCCATAATGCATGTACAAATTGTGTATGTTCATGTGCACGCATGTGTGCATGAGTGCATGAGTGAGTGTATGTGTGTGTGTGTGTAGTTAGCAGCGTGTTTTGATCTATTTGAAATCAGTATCATTTCTGATGCTTAAATCTTTTCTTTTGGAGAGGGAAGCAGACACCATTTTATCTCACACTAACTCATGCTGACTTACCATTACAAGTCTCTCCTCTCATCTTTTTTTCCTCTGTTATCTGTTGTAGAGAAGCCTTCAAGAGTCTATATGTGTAAGTTATAGGAAAGAGAGAGCTGGAGCTAGAACAAGAGATAGAAAGATAGGTATGTATATATTTATTTTTCATAATACTTTCTTTTCTAATATATATGCTGTATTATATATATATTATACATGGAGAGAGAAAGAGATGGAGATAGAGAGAGAGAATAAAGAAGGGAACGAGTCACCTGTTTGTATTTGAGTCTGATCTCTGTCACTTTGTGATCATGCCTGTCTGAGAAGCATCTCAGTGTATGTTGTGACATGGCTTCTCCTAGGGTATGGTAGCTGTTTGAACTGCTAACAGTTCTGTGCTGTAGACAGCAGGGCCTTGTTCCAGAACCTTAGGGGTGTGGGCTGCAATTCTCCTGTAAATGCTTGGCAGGGACTTTAGAGTGTCCTTAATGACCACAGATGTCTCTAATATCATTGAGTCTGCCGGCCCATATGGCCAAGCCATAGGGCCCAGATCATATATCTATCTATCTATCTATCTATCTATCTATCTATCTATCTATCTATCTATATCTATATATATATATATATAGTGCCATAGAGCTCCAATATGTTCAGAATCTCCCTCAAAGTTGGCAGCCTTCCATGTCAACTGCAAAGCTTCCATGTCAGCCTTCCACACAGCACATGCCACCTCCGATGCCCAAAGCAGGTGATCTTCATGAATAAATGTGATGCTGTCAGTATGAGAGACTGACCTTGGAATGTCAGGATGGTTGAATCCTCCAAATGACATTGTGACAAAGCGGAAGAATTAACAAAGCCAAGTTCAAGACTTCAAGCGTGCTGCTGCCCAACCCACATAACTGGCAATGTCTGGTCATCTTTGATGGGTCCACACTGGTGGCTGCCCCGGAGGCTGCACTTCTCTGTTCTAATGCGGGCACTGATGAGGCTGGCATGATGGCTGCAGTGGCCGCACTACTGTCACTGCCTCTGCCTGGTTTTGATCGGTTCTGCCAATTGATAAGAAGGGACCTATGTATCTTTGGTGTTTGTCATCTCCAGTGGCCTGTGTGTCCCTTTGCCTATGTGTTATAGGATAACCTTTTTGTACACTGTGAAGATATGTCTCTACAAAGGCACCTTCCAAATGGTTTAATAAAGAACTGAACATCCAACGGCTAGGCAGGAGAGAATAGACAGGACTTCTGCACAGATATAGGAACTCTGGGAAGGAATCAGAGAGGTGGGTATTTGCCAGTGAGATGTGGAGGAAGTGGGACTTATGGTACTGAGGAGAGGTAATAAGCCACGTGGCAGAACATAGATTAATATAAATGGGTTAATTTAAGCTTTAAGAGCTAGTTGGTAACAAACCTAAGCTAAGACCAAGCTTTCATACTTAATAAAAAGTCTCCATGTCATTATTTGGGAGCTGGTGGTCCAAAAAAGTCTGGTTATAGCTATGCATACAGCTACTCTGCAAATGACCTGTAGTTCCCCCTCCAGTAGGATTGGGAGAAATGCTACTTTCAGTATTTCTGGCATTCTTTATCCACCAATGGGACCTTTCTACCCTTTGTAGATGGGCTTTGGCTGGGGGATTTGAGGGCCATTTTGCTTTCCTTGGCAGCGGTAAACACACCGGCCCATGATCACTTTTGAGTATTCCCATCAAGTGTCGATTCCTGTTCTTGCTGGTGCGTCTCTCATCTCACCACTTAATATGGTGTTAGGCAATATCTCATCTTTCCTGTCTTAACTTGCTCAAACACTGACCACTTCCATCCAACCCACATCTACTTTTGTCTGGTATTTCAAATGTATTTGGTGCTCTTCTGCTAACCTACAGCAGATGTTATTATTCATCTTTCATGCAATCGATGCTGGTTTGGATTTACCCACTGTCTTAGTTAGGGTTTTTATGGCTCTGAAAAGGCACCATGACCACCGCAACTCTTTAATTGGGGTGGCAGCTTACAGTTCAGAGGTTCAGTCCATTATCATCATGATGGGGAGCATGGCAGCGTGCAGGCAGATGTGGTGCTGGAATAGCAGCTAGGAGTCCTACATCTTGCAGTCAGCAGGAAGCCAACTGTGACACTGAGAGAAGCTTAAACAAAGGAGCCCTCAGAGCCCACCCACAGTGACACACTTCCTCCAACAAGGCCACACCTACTCCAACAAAGCCACACTTCCCAATAGTACCACTTCCTTTGGGGCCCAATTTCTTTCGACTCACCACACCCACAGTTTCTGATTGCTTTCCTCCCCATTCCTTCAGACTGTACCATCCTTTCCTTCTGGGATTTCTTTGTGGCTTCCAAAAGTCCATGCTTTGCTTTTGTGAGGAATTAGTTGCCAGTGCTTTTATTTATCTGATTTACTTAGAACCCGCGTACAGCAAAGTGCACATCATTAAGTGTTCTGAGCAGTGAGTTTTTCCGGAGTGGGCAATCCTGGTGGTCTTGCAATAGCGCCTTCCCAGCTCTCTCCTGCCATCAGCTGCTCTCAGTGACACTTCCCACTTGCCTCACCCCAGAGTGGCTTTCTGTGTTCTTCATTTTAAATCTAGCTTTATTGCCATTACTTTTGAGGTCCTGGGAATCAAATCCACAGCCTTGGAAAAGCTAGACAAGCACTGCACCACACAACTAACCCCCCCCCATTCTTAAGGTTTTAAAAATAAATGGATATTTACGTGTTATTTAGTGTTCTGTTTCTGTCTTTCTTTGTCTGTTATGATGCTTGTGGGATTCACTCCTATAGTGTCTAGCAGTGATTCATTCTTCCTTTTATTCTTTGTCCCCTAAACATCCCACAGTTTCTTGGGTCACTATTTTACTTGTGCTAATCAACAGTTATCCTAGGGTGTGGGAGTTCTGCCCATGTCCCGACTAGCCCAGACAGCGGCAGAACTATGATTTGTTTGGGACTGGTCTGGGCATTTGCTGCCACACAACATCTGTCTTCATCACCCTGCGCTTCATATTAACTTTATGGGTGTGTGTGTGTGTGTGTGTGTGTGTGTGTGTGTGTGTGTGTGCACTTATGTGTTTCTACAAGTCAGCTGATTATCTTGTGTTTGAAGGCTTGAGGGTAGATCTTTACATTCACCTATGCTAAATCCATTTGTCTTAGGGATTCTATTGCTGTGAAGAGACACCATGATCAAAGAAAATCTTTTTGTTTGTTTTTTGAGATAGGGTTTCTCTGTGTAATAGTTTTAGTTGTCCTGGAACTAGCTCTTATAGACCAGGGTGGCCTTGAACTCACAGAGATCTGCCTGCCTCTGCCTCGTGATTGCCGGGATTAAAGGTGTGCACTACCACTGCCCAGCACCATGATAATTCTTGTAAAGAAAAGTATTTAATTGGGGTGGCAGCTTACAGTTTAGAGGTTCAGTCCAATACCATCAAGGTGAGGAACATGGTAGTGTGCAGGCAGGTATGGTGCTGCAGAATTCTACATCTTGATCCAAAGGCAACAGGAAGTGAACTGACTGTCAAACTGAGCAAAAACTTGAGCAAAGGAAACCTCAAAGCCAGGCCCTACAGTGACACACTTCCTCCAACAAGGCCACACCCTCTTCATCAAAGCCATACCTCCTAGTACTGCCACTCCCTTTGGGGGACATTTTCCTTTAAACCACCACCATTGTTTTCTTTGGGATTTCTCTTTTGCAGCCTTGATTTGAGTTTCAGCTTGGGAAGTAAGAGGACCCAGGTAAGCCATAGAACCAAGCAGCCTGACTTGCAATTTCAGCAATGTGACAGAGAATTATTTACCTTTAAGGAGCCTTAGGTCCTTATTGTAAAAAGTTCACTGGTGTGGAATATTATTTTAACTGGGCAAAGATGTGTTACATTTGTTTATGCTACAGAATATTACTTTAACTATGTGTTGCATTTTTCCCCTCCTTTGTTAATGATGTAAAGATGTATTGCATTTGCATTAATTAAATAAGATTAACTTGGGCTCAGAGAGGCAGGGTTAGCACCTGGTTTACAGAAAGTAGAGGGAGGAGCTTAGAGTGGATGTTTTTAGTTGGGGCGGTGTGGAGAGAGTGGAAGCCCCAAAAGAGAGAAAGTTAGCCAGTTGCTATTCTAACTCTCTGAGCTTGCAGGTTTTCACCCTAGCCTTTGAGTTTTATTAGAATGATAGATATTTAGTTACAACTGTCTTTAGTGGCTGCAACAGAGCCATTGTCTGGGGGACCAGAATTCCCTCCAGGCTACGGCATTAGCGCAGGGTCCCTAGTGGCTTAAAGCTCAGTTGCTGTGACAAAGGTAAAGCAGCTGAAGGGCTGCCCTTCAGCCTCTGGCGTCGCATCTGACACACAGTAGGTGCTCCAGATGTGTTTGTTGGCCACATGAGCAAATGAGGAGGGCAATGCCTCTCTGTGGGACTGTTGTGAGTTTAGATAAAATATCTGCTGGGTGCTCTATGTGGGGGGACACTGGGGATGGGAAACCCAAGGCAGACATTATCAAACTCCTATGGCCTGAGTCAGTGCTCTGCAGCTTTCCGTCCTTTCTAGAGAGAGAAGGATAAACCAACAATCCTGGTCTACGTGTGCATTAGGATTAATTTACACTAACTTTCTCCTGGCCCTCACTCCCTGTAGGACTCCAGTCTGCCCAGGCTGCATCTGGACTTCTTGGCACCATACTCTCCAAAATGGCAGCTACTTGCTGTGCGTGCTTACTTCCACCTAATTAAATTAGTTAAAACGAGTGCCACTCAAAACCCAGTTGCTCAGTGCCAGCAGCCAGCCCTGAGGTGCCCGGTAGCCATACACGGCTGGCACAGCCCACAGACAAGATCTATGACCTTTCCATGACTGTAGAAAGGTCTACTGGAAAGGGCTGGCCCCCAGTGAAGAAGCAGAAAGCATATGGCGTGAGATGGGACCACGAGTGGAGGGAGAGGTTTAATTATAACTGAGCTAGCAGGGTCCCGAGTTTCACAAGGTGGGGGGAAAGGGCAGATGGTCATGTTGAAAGAATGGACACAGTTCTGTGACAGAATGAGGCACAGCATAGCACAGCACTTGGGTTCTGGAACGCCACAATTTACCAAGCAGCGTAGCAGCCACACGACCTCCTCAGCATCTGTCCAAGGGGAGGAATCGCATTGGTCTTTAATAGGAAAGCTGATTAAGTAGAATGTGCTTAGCAGCAGGTAGATGCCATAAGGGGCACCAGGTGCTAGTTGTCCTACTATTAAGGTTCTGACTTGGGGACTGATGGCTTATGAGAGCGCCTTTCAACAGTTCCTTACCCGCCCCCACCCTGCACTTTCTCCAGGCCACAGATCTCTATCGTTCTTCCCAGAAAGACTCCAAGGATTGGACTCATTCATTCCCAGTAGATCCAAACCTTATTTACCTTGTGTCCCATTTCCAAATTTGCACAGTGACTTGACACTTACAGCCAAAAGGAGCCCCTTCTTCCCGAGTCTATGCCTGAAGCAGTCCCATCGCTGTCTTTTGAAAAGCGTTCTTTGTATTGTTTTAATTATATGTGTGTGATGAGTGTGTCAGCATGTGGGTGTATGCATGTGTGTGCGGGGGCTTCATGGAAGTCAGACTGGACCTGGAATTACAGGCAGTCGTGAGTCACCATCGTGGTTCTGTTTTTTTTTTTTTTTTTTCTGGTACATGCTCTTAACCGCTGAGTCATCTCTCCCATCCCCCCACCTTATTTTTGAGATAGTCTCACTACGTAGCCCTGGCCAGCCTGGAAAACTCTGTGTAGACCACACTGGCCTTGAACTCAAGAGATCCACCTGCCTCTGCCTCTTGAGGGCTGGGATGAAAGGCAAGCTCAAAATGTCAGCATTCATAATTTTTATAACTTCCATATTGAGGGTCTTCTGTGTGCTAGGACTAAACCAGCCACTTTGCATAAGCTGTCACATGACTTTTGTTTTTGTGGAGGAGGAAGTTGGTGTTCAACACGGAGTTACCTGCTACCTCCGCAGAGGGCAAATCTTGAAGACTTTCCTTCGGCTGGCCACCCCCATCTATCTTTTTCCTCACTCTCTCTTTCCTCGGGGGTAATCAGCCGGTCAGGTCTTACCATGCCCCACGGGAATTGTGGGAAGGGGGGCAGAGACCGCCACGTGAAGATAGAGGCTACAGGGCCCGGAAAGAAAGGCGGCTTAGTTCTTGGAGCAAGTAAGAAATTAAAAGTGAGCAGGAGCGGAGCGGGCTTGGCGTGGGGTTGTGTGTGTGAAGTGTGCATTATCTGAAGGTTTTGCACATAAAGGAGAAGGAAAGCTTTATAGTCGAGGCAGCTGGGGAGTGAGTAAGGGTGCGGAAGGAAGATACAGGTCAACCCTAAGGCTCGCTTCTGTTCGTTTGGGTTCCTGTCATGTCGATCTAGGTCGGCAGGGGTCAGAGGACAACTTTTAGTCAGTCTCTTCTTCTACCCTGTGGGTCCTGGAGACCAAACTTAGGTCATTAGGCGTGGCATTGGCTTCTACCCACTGAGCTGTCTTGACAGACATAGAGTTAGGTTCTTTGCACATATATTTGCCTAAAAAGAGTGAGTTGTGTGTGTGGGGGCCATCATCCCACTTAATGGATGCTGAAACCAACCAAAGATCGGAGAAGCGAAATTTCCGTACCATAAACTATGGAGCTGGCATTTGAACCCAGGGCACGCACAAGCTCCCCTCGATTTTTTTTGAGGGAAACTTTAATATCCTTTCTGTAATACAGGCCTTTAATCCAGTCTTTTGTAACTTCAAGAAGTTCCTGGTGATTGTTACTAAGTTTTTAAAAGTGTTTCTTTCCTAACAGTGGGTTGAACTGGATGCATTTACAAAGTCTTGCCAGCAGGTGGCGAAGCAAAACCAATAACTCAGGACGCAGAGCCCACCACTTTCAGAGAGGAAAAGCTACTCACACCAGCGTGCTCGGCAGGCTGGGTGTCTGGCTTAATTTTGTGATTTCTGGGTTACTACCTCCTCCAACGTCTTCCACTTGGGTGCTTTTGTAGGCTCGCTAAGGTTCTCAGGATATCCTTGTCTTTGCAGGTGTCCTAATGCCCTTCTCAACTACATTTGTCCCCATTGGCCCCTCTGCCGGGATGACCCCCGCTATCCCCAGTCTGGTTAATTTCATTTTTGGGAACTCGAGCGTTACCTGCAGGGAGCCCATCTCTGCCCAGGGTGGGTGAGATCCCTTTTCTGTGTGTTTTCCTTTCGCAGAACAGGTATCTCTGGGGTCCCACTCTTCTTTGCTTGGCTGCCTTCCTGCCAGGCAGTCAGTTCCCTTAAGGGTGAGAGCTGTGTCTTGGCCACTTCAGTATCCACCCAGTGACAGTTCAAAGCTAAAAAGCATCAAAGCACAAACGAATGAGCTGGTACGCGCTTACAGAGAGACCGCTAGGACCACAGGATGTGGGTCCAAGCAGCTTTTGAGAGCCCCAGCGTTCGGAGTCTTTTGTAAATACAGGCAGGGGTCCTTGCCCAGGGGACAATGGCTGTTCTTGCTCTCTAGGGCAGGGAGTTTGTATTTTCTCTACAACCGTTTCTCGCTTCCTCACAGCAGCGTCTTGGTAGCTCCTTAAATACCCTTAAGGAAGGGGGCATGTTTCTCAAGACATTAAAAAAAAAAAGGAGTAATTTAAATAAGTGGAAGGAAAAATGCATTTTAATTGCATTATTATACTAATTTATGTCTCCTGTCTGCCTTGAAAAACGTGCTTTTTTTCACAGTGTGGAAGCACATTAGGGTTGGGAGTTGAGACTAATTGCTTCGGATGGCTGCTGAGAGACAATTGAGCTTTGTTTGCCTTGCTCTCTAAGCAGGTGGGGAAATAGGCTGCGTTCCCAAGGCCAGGGGTTTTCATGAGCTCCCAGACCACAGCTGCAGTGTCTGCCTGGTGGGGTACAGGCACGGAGTAGGTGCTCACGTGGGGCTGGCACGGAGTAGGTGTTCAGGTAGGGCTGGCACTGAGTAGGTGATCAGGTGGAGCTGGCACAGAGTAGGTGCTCGGGTAAGGGCTGGCACAGAGTAGGTGTTCAGGTGGGGCTGGCACGGAGTAGGTGTTCAGGTGGGCCTGGCATGAAGTGCTCAGGTAGGGCTGGCACTGAACAATATTGGCTAACTACTTTGCATTTTATGTTCAGAACATTTGGGGGGTTCTCTTTGTATTCTTTCTCTTTCTCCCCCTTGATCCTGTGACATGGGGTGTTAGGTGTGATCTAAAATATTGCCCACAGATTGAAATGCCTACAGTTTTCTCTGCAGCTGGTGACACCTGAAAGTAAAGCATTTTAAAATTACGAGGGGGAATATAATAAGCACAATTACTTTATGCGTCTTCCTATGTATGGTTTATTTTATCACTAGTTTTTCTAACTTTTATCTCAAGTTGGGCCTTAGCTGGAACTCAGTCCTTGTTTGTTTGAAATGATCTCATTGTAAAATGGTAGTATAACTGAATCATGGGTTGACAACTGGATCCTCTCATCATTTTGGGGACATTTGTACCGCCCTCTGACCATTGATGGGGAAGTCTGTGCCAGTGCAATGATAAGATTGTAGGAAGTTTGCCCTTTATCTCTAGTGAGTGGTGGGTAAGGTCTCCATGTTTAGATGCTCTTTAGTTTCACTGCGGTAGATGCTGTAGTTTAGATCTTGGATATCCCCTAAAGGCTTGGTCCCCAGGCTGATGCACTTAGGAGTTGCTGGAACCATTGGGAGTTGGGGCCTAATAGAGGAAAATGCATTACTAGAGGTGCGTCGGAAAATGGCTCCTTCCTCTGTCATACTCTTGGCTTCCTAGTCTCCAGGAACAGAGAAGATTCTTGTTCTTGCCAGGGGGGCATCGTGCAGCTGCAGGCTAAAAGGATGTGGAACCAAGTGACCAACAGACTCTAAAATCAAGAGTCAAAAATGAAACAAAGCTCGCCAAAACAACCCCCAACTTTCTTCTTTAAGAGCTGCCTCATGTGTTTGTCGTAGCTACAGGAAGCTGACCAACACAGTGTGTCTGTTAGGCTGAGATGTATTTAACTGTGTTTGCACCCTCATTATGATTTCTCTCTCTCTCTCTTGCCTCCATAGTGCCTTTTTATATAGTTTTGTTTCCTTTATTTTGGGGTTTTACTTAAAACACATTATTTAATAATTTTAATTATGCGGTCTCATTATCTGTCCTATTATTGAAGTTTTTGTTAGTAGAAGCAGATTTGTTCATTTATTTACTTCTGGAACAGGGTCCTGCCATATAACCTTGGCTCATCTCCAATTTGCTCTGGAGCTCATGGAGGCTGGCCTTGAACTTGTGACCTTTCTGCTTCTGCTTCCCTAGTGTTAATTATAGTTTTATGCCACCACGTGTAGCAAAACATCCTTTTATTTGTTTTAAATGGTGGTAGCACATCACCTTTAATCCCAGCACTCGGGAGGCAGAGGCAGGCAGCAGGCAGATCTCTGTGAGATTGAGGCCAGCCTGGTCTACAAGAGCTAGTTCCAGGACAGGCTCCAAAGCTACAGAGAAACTCTGTCTCAAAAAAAAAAAAAGATGTACACTTGCTGGCTCTTCATTTGATTTCTGATTTCTGGTTTTGAGCTCGTCTTCAGCGTTCGTCTGGTGGGACGAGCAGCAGAGGAAGAGGTCATGTCCTTCTGCACTGGGTTTTTGATACCTTCCACATCCCTAGGGCTATTATCAACTTTTGACAAGTTTCCACATTAGAGCATCAGCGTGGGTTTTCCTGGTCCAGCTGGATTGTGTACACTTTGGTTTGCTTGTTTTCAGTGCTGAGGGTTAAACCCAGGGCCTCACATGCTAAGCATGGCTCTAACATGAAGCTGTCAATTCAGCCCATGATAATATGAATTTTAACTCTTGAGCTTGTGAGATCTGGGTGATTTTTTTTCCCCCACCCATGTAGATCATAGAAGGAGGCAGATAGGCACCCTCCTCCATGCTCCAAATACTTAGATATTTTTTCCTAGCTTGCACTATCAATGAAGTCGAGTTATTTGTTGGCTCTTGTTTCACATGGAAATCTGGGTTTCACATCTATGCTTTGCTTAGGGTATTAGTCTAATTTTTCAGTGTCTGCAGACTAGCATGAAATTCAAGTCTTGTACCTATGCACCAGGAGATATGTGCAGAAGACTAATAGCTTATTTATGATAGTTCAAAAGTGGAGACAACCCAAGTGACCCTCACTGGTAGAACTGCTAAAAATAGTGACATTTATCTTACAGTGGAAGATGATGCAATATTCGGATAGAGCAAACTGCTGATAAATGCAAGAACATGGGTCTCTTAGGGTTTCTGTTGCTGTAATAAAACACCATGACCAAAAAGCAAGTTGGGGAGAAAAGGATTTATTTGGCTGACACTTCCATTTCACTGTTTAATATCGAAGGAAGTCAGGACAGGACTCATACAAAGCAGCAACCTGGAGGCAGGAGCTGGTACAGAGGTCATGGAGGAGTGCTGCTTTCTGGCTTGCTCCCCATGGCTTGCCCAGCCTACTTTTTATAGAACTCAGGACCACCAGCCCAGGGATAGTACCACCCACAATGGGCTGGGCCCTCCCCTATCAATCACTAAGTCACTAATTAAGAAAATGCCTTATAGATCTGTCTACAACCCAATCTTATGGAGGCTCCTTCCTCTCAGATGACATTAGTTTGTGTCAGGTTGACATAGGACTATCCAGAACAAGGGGTAAAGTGTAAAAAACATAATATTGAGTTAAAGAAGCCAAAGCAAAGACACTTAATGTTCTAGTACACGTCTACAGTGTCTAGAATAGCAAAACTGATCCTTGGTAAGAAGTTAGGACGGTGGACACACTTGAGGGGAGATAGTGTCTTAAAGGGGGCCATGAGGTAGCCCTCTGCAAGTCTGTCAATATTCTATAGAATGTAAGTGGAGGTTGCAACACGGTTGTGCATGTCCATCCATGTCTGCATAAATTAAATAAGCTCAGCTCTTAAGAATTATGTGTTGTTTGTTTGCTAATTATATCCAGGGAAGTCATAGGTGGTTAATATTTGCTCCTCTAACTAACAGTTGCCCTGTATCTTTGGGGCACTGGTGATATTCTATTCTTTTTCTGTGAGCTCAGCTAAAGATGTAAAAGAATATTTGTGGCATTTTTTCCAGCACTTACTACCTTTCTCTTGTGGATGGCTGATAGAAACCTGCCACATTGTTGAAGTCTCTTCTGACATAAATCAAGTTTGCCACAGGAATTTTGTTGGGTAGAACCTAGATATTTTAGTTTCTTCTTGTTTAGTTTCTGAAAGCCACACACATGTATAGGGTTTATCATGACATAGATACAATGTGCAATGATCAGATGCCATTTCCATCTCCCCTAAGAGTAATCATTACAGTGTGTGGGGAAACTTCACACACTTTCAGTTCTTCATAAAATACATGGTAGTCATGGTAAGCGAAGTTATCCCACTGCTATGTACAACACCAGAACTTATTCCTCCTGCTTAGCTGTATTTAATAGCTGTTATCTGAGCTCTGCCTACTCCCCCCACCCTCTAGGGGCTACCATTCTGCTCTCTATTCTGTGAAACCACCTTTAACTACTCTACGCGAATGGGACCATATGATATTAGTCTTCCTGTGTCTGGCTTATTTTACACAATGCCTTCTAGTTCCATCCATGTTGATGCAAATGGCAGTACTTTTATATTTTGTGGATGAATTTTTTTTACTCATTGAGAGAACTCAGGATTTCTCTGGTCAATTTGACACACATTTGTGTTCAGGGAGCGTCCTCACGTGGGTCCCTTTGGTTAGAGTAGTTTCCCAGTGATCTGGGGAAAGGAGCTTTGTGTGCCCTGGTGGAGATGATCCCTTGGAGTGCTCTTTGCGTTGAGAGGCAGCTGGAGATGACACATACACAGGTTTCCATAGGGGCAAGGAGTCTCCTGTGAGGGAGGGATTGAGATTCTGATGACCCCAGATAAAGGGTCAGGTGTTTCAGTAGTTTCATAATCTAGTATGTGATTTTTCAGTGAGAGAAGAGACACCTCTGAATCATTTGGTATGGAGTCCCTGGTTCAAACATGGGGTCTGAGGGGCCTCTAATGAACACTTTCTGATGCAGAGTGTAGTTCAAATAAGAAGTCCTTTATGACTTGGTGTCTTAGGGTTTCAATTGCTGTAAAGAGACACCATGACCATGGCAACTTTTATAAATGAAACCATTTAACTGGGGTAGCTGCTTATAGTTTCAGAGGTTTAGTCCATTGTAATCAAGACAGGAAACATGGTGGCAAGCAGACAGACATGATTCTGGAGAAGGAGCTGAGAGTTCTACATCTTGATGCAGCACAATTAATACACACCCAGAGACAGAAATTGGGATTCAACCTGAAGGTCAGAAAAGCAAAACAGCCAGCCACTGGCTCTTACCTCTACCTCAGTCTGAAATGGCGATCCTGCCTCCAGGAATCTCAGAAGGAGACTGTCTGAGAGCTGTCCCTTCCTGCTTTATATTCCTTTCTAGTGCTGGGATTAAAGATGTGCACCACTACCGCCCGGTTTCTATGACAGACTAGCATGGCTGCTGGGATTAAGGGTGTGTGTCACCACTGCCTGGTCTGTAAGGCTGATCACTGCAGCTGTTTTACTCTCTGAACTTCAGGCATGCTTTATGTATTAAAATACAAATGAAATATCACTACATCTTGACCTGTAAGCAGCAGAAGGGGACTGTATGCTATACTGGGCAGAGTTTGAGCAAAAGAGCCCTCAAAGCCCACCTCCACAGTGACACACTTCCTCCAACAAGGTCATACCTACTCCAACAAAGCCACACCTCTTGATAGTGCCATTTCCTTCAGTGGCTATTTTGTTTCAAACCACCACATTCTACTTCTTGGTCCCCAAAGGCTTGTATCCATATCATAGTGCAAAATGTATTCAGCCCAACTTCAAAAGTCACCATAATCCACAATAGTTTCAAACTTATTTAAAAGCCTAGAGTTCAAAGTCTCTTCTGAGTTTCATGTACTCTCTTAACTGTAATCTCCCGTTAAAATCAAAGTAAAAAAATCAGATCACATACTTCCAACATGTAATGGCACAGGATATGTATTACCATTACAAAACATAGGGAAGGCAGTCTAGTGAGGAGATACGGGACCAAAGCAAGACCGAAAATCAACTGGGCAAACTCCAAACTCTGCATTTTCAAGTCTGATGTCAAAACACTTGTCAGATCTCCAACTCCTTTCTGCTTTTTTGACTGCAACACACTTCTTTCTCTTGGGCTCGTTCCATTCCCTGTTAACAGGTCTCCTCACAGGTATCCCATGGCTCTGGCATCTCCAACATCTTGGTGTCTCCAAGGCAACCCAGGCTTCACCGTTACAGCTTCACACAATGGTCTCTTTGGGCCTCCATGCAGGAAGATTCCTGCCAGACACCTGGCCTCAGTGCTTTCCTTAGTCATAGAGGAAGATTCCCTAACCCCTTTTTTCTATCCTTGACTTTAAAGTCAGAACCATCTGGCTGAAGCTGCCAAGTTCTGCTGCTTGCTGTGGCTGGAACATGGCTCTCTCATTCAATTACATCTTCCCAGCTTTCTGTTTTTGACAGAAGCCTCGTACTAACATCCTCCTCCTCAGAAACCTCTTGAGCCTGTCCCGCTACAGTTCAAATGCCCCTCAGTAACATGCCTTCCATGTTCCTACTAATATGGCCCATTACGCAGAGCTAAAACCACCCCACTGTTTTCCTAACCCAAAGTGCCAAAGTCCAAATTTCTTCAAACAAAAATGTGGTCAGGCATATCACAGCAATACCCCAGTACCCTGGGACCAACTTTTGTCTTCGAGTTTCTATTACTATGAAAAGACTTCTTGGCCATGGCAACTCTTGTAAAGCAAAATATTTAATTGGAGTGGCTTATAGTTTCAGAGGTTTAGTCCATTTTCATCATAGCAGAAAACATGGTGGTGGTACAGGTAGGCATGATGCTGGAGAAGGAATTGAGAGTTCTGCATCTTGGTCTGTAGGCAACAGGAAGTAACCTGTCTCACGGTGTAGCTTGAACAAAGATGACCTCAAAGCCCACTCTGTAGTGACACACTCTCTCCAACAATGCCATACCCACTCCAACAAAACCATACCTCCTAATAGTGCCACTTTCTCTGGGGGGTCCTCTTTTTCCAAACCACCACACCACAAATGGCTGGGCATTCATGTGTAACCTAAACAACTACAGAAAGAGAATCAAGCATGGTGGTTTGTGTAGGGAGATAGAAGGAGAATAGCATCACCTCTGCAGCAGATGAGAGCTCACCATGTGTGGAAAACAACTCTGCAAGGAGGTGGCATGTTCAATGACAAATGAATGGGGTCCATATTACAGACAAATAGACTTTCCTATTCTTCTCCACTTGGCTTTCTGACGTAGGGCAGAGTAAGCCCCAGGGTGTGGTAGACTCAAAGGCTTGTTTAATTCAAAGTCACTTTTCAATGATAAAAGGTGCAACACTGAGCTTGTTCAACATGCCAGGGTCTACCGAAGAAGGAGTGGTCTTGTGGTCTAGCTCTTTCCAATAGGTTAGGTAGAATTCTTATTTCCAACTAAAAAGGGGCCCAAGAAATGGCTCAGAAGGTAAAGGAGCTTGCTACCAAGTCTGATGACCTAAATTCAGCATTCAGGACCCACATTGTGACAGGAAAAAACAGGCTCCAACAAGTATGTCATGACATGTGTGAGCCCCTAGCACCCTACAGAATAATACTGTAATAAGAAAAATTCAAATTAAAGTCAAATCATTTTGTCCTTGGATTTTTCCCTTTTCCTCATTCTATGATGACATATTGTTATATTGGGATCAAGATCTAAGACTTTGGATCTTTGAGGACACACTTCAGTGACTTTCTGCCTTGTCCTGCCTAATTTGGTGTCTTGCTATGGAAGGCAAATACACTCTTATTTGGATAAGTTCCTGTTAGTTGGGTTTTCTGTTGTTTATAATGGAAATTGTCCTTTAATGCTGTAGGGATAAGGCCCCAAGGTGGCAGGTACTGCACTGCTTAATGACGGGGCTTGTAGTTACTCAAGTGATTAATTGGAAAAATGAAAGAAATGTACTCATGTGGTAACCTCAGTTGGTGATGTGGGTCATGTAGTTTTAGGCATTATCTCATCCTTTCCCAAAATAGCATCATGACAGGCCTGACTCAGGTGCCATCAACCTTGATACCCTTGGAGGCTAAAGCCCAGAGATACTCAATGAGGGATTTTCTAATTATATAAGCAGCACATGAACTGGAACGGCCATAATCATGGCAAAGATAATCTCCTGATGGTGGCACATAATCCTTTATGTCACGAGCACTTGGGTGACTGCTGCTTGAATAGCTGCGTTTGGTAAACTATCCATCTCCAATGGGAAACAAATCAATATCTGTACAGTTCCCATGATGATGAGCCTTGGTAAATTCACAAGTCTCTTCTTTGGGATATAGGAAATGTCCACTGTCTTTGAAAATACCTTTCTTTTAGGAGGAGAACTTTTGACTTACAGTACGCCCTGCCTGTAAGAACTCATTTAAAAAATTCGTTGAAGAACCACTATTATGTGTCCATCATATAAAGTCATCTAGTAACCCCTCTTTCTTTGCTTTGCCCTTTGTGGGAGACCCTTGTTTCTTGGAAGTAAAAGTGGTCCATGTCTACCCCTTCTAAATGATGGTTTGAGAGTTTGCTTTTTTTTTTAATCTGAAGACTTTACATTCATGTCTTTCATGTCTTCCACTATTAGTCCATTTGCAACAACTACTACATCAGGGGCTGTCCCTTGTCCTCGGCCCCCACATGTGTTATCATCTTCAGGTTTCATGGCAGGAACATTGATCCACTGAGCGGCCCAAGGAAATTCTTACTGTTTCTCTATCTGGCCCACATTCGATGAGCTTTCCTGGGTGATTAGCTTCGACCACGTGTTTCCCTCCAGCGGAAGAGAACTGGAGTGGGTCACAATGATCTCAGGCTCTTTAAAGCTCTGAATCTTTCCAAACAGCTCAGTATTGTGTGCTGAGCCTTGATCCCCGCTCATCTGTGCTGGAACTTTCCTCGCTGTTTTCCTCCACAGGTGCCTGGTGATGGTTTGGTGGCTGGTTGCCAGGATTCCACCCCATAGAACCCCCTGGGGGATACAATTCTTCCACAGCAACACTTCCACCCACTCAAGTCCTTGTTGGGGCTGGACAATTATCTTTCTGCCCTTTGAAAAGGAAAACCTGTAGTCTATTAGAAGTGGAAATGACCTTGGGGGAAAACAGTCCCAGGAAAGTATTTTTTAAAGCCCAAGAACACTCTTCTAATAGAGAGTACAGTCTAGGGTGGCAGAGAAGGCATGGCAAGACCAAACAACAGTTCACCTCAAGGCAACCAGGAGGCAGAAGGGACATAAAAAAGGGACATGTATTTCACACCCCAAGGATCTACCTCCAGTGATCTACTTTCTTCAGCGAAACTAAGCTCCAAAAGTTTCCAGAACTTCCATAAATAACAGCATAAATTAGGGACCTGGGATATACCCAGGTGTTATATCCTGGGTATATTTGTGGAGATGTTGTGGGAGATGTTTCATATTCAAACCATAACACTCTACCTCTGGGCACCAAAGACTCATGGCTAACTCACACTGCAAATGCATCCAGTCTATCTCAGACAGCGCCCCCCCCCACCAAGTTTAGTTGAGTCTTTTTTGAGGCTCAAAGCAAACCCTTAGCTGTGAACCCACATATATATTATATTTATATATTTTTATTTATATATAGTTACATATATCTTCAAGATACAGTGGCATGCAGTAAATATGACTATTCCCCAAATAAAGAATAGGGAGAGGAAAGGAAGGAACAAGATTGAAAACCAGAAGGAAAATCATTAAGTTTTGTAGCTTCATGTGTGATATTAGGAGCACACAGTGGGATATAAGCTCCAAGGAGGACTGGGTGTGCCCATCCTGGCAGCCTTGTCCGTTGCTGCCCATGTACCCTCTCTGTTGGGGGTTGATACTGGGTGCCCCTGGCCTTTTTCAACAGGTTTCTATGTTCCTAGTGTCTCTAATATTCTGAATTCACCACTTAAGCTTGGAGTCCCCCTTCATAACTTGACTTCTTACACTCTCTTACCTACTTAGGGATAAGGCTGAAAATTTATAGTGTTTTTAATGGAAGATTCTGGCTGGAGATGTATCTTGGCAGTAGAGTACCTTGTACATGCGGGCATGTACAAGGGCCTGGTTTTGATCCCTGCAAATTAAAGAAATAAAATTTTAGAAAATGAGATAGATAAAAAGGATGTTGGCTCCTAACCTCTAACTGTCTCCCAGTCTATTTGCCCCACTCCCTCAGAATCTACAGAGGCTGCACAAAGGCACAGTCTCCATTCTCTACCCCTTCTCCACCGTTGTGCTCCTCATCCAAATGCTGCGCCTACATCTGCTAAGAACTGTTCTTAGCAAGCTCCCCTGTGTCTTCTGTGTGGACACATACAGTGTTGTTACTCTTCTGTTTTGATTCTTTAAAAAATTAAAAATTATTTATTTATGTGGGTGTGTGCAGGCAGACATGCATATATGTGTGCATGCACCGTGAAGAAAGTGTGGAGGGAGGTCAGAGGTCAGTTTAGTGTTGTTGATTCTCTCCTTTTATCAAATGCAACTGGGATCAAGCAAAGACTGTCAGGCTTGGCAGCAAGTGCTCTTCCTGTGGAGCTGTCTCTCAAGCCCTTTTCTCATTATTTTTGACCCCTTCATGGTTTCCACTTGGCAATGTCTTCCCTGAGCTGCTATTGGCTCTATGTGGATTGTCGTCTCCCAGCCCCTTTCCTTTATCACCTTCAGTCCTTTGGTTGGCTTCCCAGTGAACGTTGGCATATATCATAGCAGTTTTTAAATTAATTAATTTTATATCCCCAGCACAGCTTCCCTTCCCTCCTCTCCTCCCAGTCCCTCCCTGCCACCTCTCTCTACCTCCCCCACAATCCACTCCTCCTCTGTTTCTATTCAAAATAACCTCTCATGGTTAGCTACAAAACATGACTTATTAAGTTGTAGTAAGACTAAGCACACTCTACCTCCCCATGTATTAAGGCCAGGTAAGGCAACCTAGTATGAGGAATAGGGTTCCAAAAGCCAGTAAAGGAGTCAGGGAGACAGGAAGCTGTCTAGAGAACATGACGCCCACATTCCCAAGAGGTGGGGGTGGGTGGTTTTTGGTCATTCATTGTGTTATAGGTAGTTGTCATTGTTTAGGGAGATTGGTTACAAGCTGTTATTAGTAATGGTTAGGAAAAAATGAACAAAGGAGGTTAGATTCAGGGATCTCATTCTGAATAAAAGGGGGGCTATAGAACTGATAGGATGAAAGGATAGATTACTGAATCTGCTTTTAAACTAAAAAAGCAACTACTAGTCTTAAATATTTTACACTGGTATAGATTTTTGTATATTAGTACAAATTTAAAATTATTTTTGTTAGATCATATTGAACCTAGGCTTCTACTCTTGTTTAAGGTATTGTACCTGGGCAGCTCATTTAACAAAGTAATGTACATTTCTGGTCCTCAAAAGTTATTATTACAAACTAGGATAATAAATGCAGGCTGATAGTTATCCATCTATAATAATCAAACTTATAGTTACGTTAGGTATGTTTTCAACGTCAATCAGAGATGTATTTTAAATAGATAGGTGATCTTCAAATACTTCAGAGACCTACAGTGACCTTTTGATGTTTTAATAACATAAGTCTTTTCATGACAGTGAGACACAGCTGCTCCTGGCAGCACTAATATACTTCAAAAAAGGATAATGGGAATTGAAGAACCTCAGTGTGGAGTTTGCTTTCACTGTGGCAAAGCTAGCCATTTGGGAAAGAACTGCCCTTGCCTTGACTGCTGATAGTATGTTATACGAACAGGATAAGCAGTACACAAAGGAATAAAACTGCTGAACTTTGACAAGACAAGGTGGGACAGTCCTTCAAAATTCCTGCTTCACAGAAAAGTCTGTCAGATATTCTAGTCCTGTGGGTTGAAGATGGATGCCCCAACATTACAGAGGAACCTTGGGTGACTTTCCAGGCAAACAGATGTCTCTGTCATTTCTAGAGTTTTGGTAGTTGTTTTCTTTGCACTTCCTGTTTACTCAAGTAATATATTAATCTTCTTGGGTCTCTGATGGGGATTGAAGCCTAGGTAGTTATAGTTTTACAGTTTTCCTTGTTACCAAATTCAGAAAAGAAATTTACTTAAGAGCTGTAAAGTTTATAAGGCTGAGAAACACAAAAGCTTAAGTTTTTTGTCTAAAAAGATGTTTTAAGGTCTAAAAGATAATTTTAGGATGGGAATACAAGTTATGACAAAAATGGTTTCGGTATAAGATAGATAAATAATGGAGTATTTTCTTTAAATTTTCCAAATGTGAATGGACTAGATATTGTAAATGTATTTCTTACCTTTTAATTGTTCTTGTTGTATATAGTTTTACTGGGTTATAGTTAAAACCTTTCTTTTTTATTTATACAAAAAGGGGGAAATTTTGTGGAATATTTCTTTACACTGTGTGAAGTGTAGGAGCCCACTCCTACAGTGTTGGCTAGGGTTCCTGGAGTGGGGATCCTCAAGGTCAAAGGAAAGTCAGATGAAAGAAACTGAGACAGAAGACAAAGTAGAGTTGGGAGGTCTGTCTGGCAGCTGGTTGGTCAAACCAAGCAGCCAAACAGCTCAGAGTTTATTTCAGAAGTTGCTTATATACAAAAGCAGAACAAAGCACAGCACAGACGGTCAGTCAGTATCTAACCACAAGACCATTCCTGTCCTTGAGCGAGCAGCATCCTCTCCTGTTGTATGGGAATAACCACACAGAAACTGTATTAATTAAATCACTTGGCCCATTAGTTCTAGCCTCTTATTGGCTAACTCTCACATCTTGATTTAACCCATTTCTATTAATCTGTATATCGCCTTGTGGCAGTGGCTTACCGGGAAAGATTCTAACCAGTGTCCATCGCAGGTGGAGGATCCATAGCTTCTCCCTGACTCTGCTTTCTTCCTCCCAGCATTCAGTTCTGTTTTCCACGCCTACCTAAGTTCTGCCCTATCAAAAGGCCAAGGCAGTTTCTTTATTCAACCAATGAAAGCAACACATAAGCAGAAGGACCCCCTACACCATTTTTTTCGGACCTCCTACACCACTCTCCATCATGTGCTTGCTGCTCAGAAGCAGCCTCACTTTCTCTCTTGATGTTCCTGAGGTTTGTCCTCAGCAGTATACTGTCTACTAGATAGAGTGTTCTTTTCTCACAGCTAAATCCAAAGTCTCTCGCAGCCCTCAAGGTTATTGGAAAAAAGCAGAGCAGGCAAGCTTGAACTCAAATGACTTTTAAGTCAGAATGGACTCCAGATGGAAACTGAGTCACAAATGGGCTCCCACAGTGAAGATGCGTCACTGTGATTGGTTTAATAAAAAGCTAAATGGCCAATAGCTAGACAGAGTTGCCGGCCAGATGTGGAATAATGGAGATGAGGTGATGAACATGTGGAAGAAAATAGATTAAAAATTATGGGTTAATTTAAGTTATAAGAACCAGTTAGAAACAAGCCTAAAACAAAGCTTTCATAATTAATAATAAATCTCTGTGTGGGTTTTTTTTTTTTTTGTGAGCTGGCAGCCCAAAAAGAAAAGCCCACCTATAGGGAATGTTCTTGCTCCCACTGTTAGGTGTCTCACAAGAAGACCAAGCTACACAATTGTCACATATGTTCAGGGGGCCTATGTCAGTCCCATGCAGGCTCCCTGATTGGCAGTTAAGTCTCTGTGGGTTCCTGTGAGTCCAGGTTAGTTGATTCTGTGGATTTTTGTGTGATGTCCTTGACCCCTTTGTCCCTACAATCTTTCATCCCCCTCTTCCACAGCATTCCCGAGTGATGCCTAATGTTTCATTAGGAGTCTCTGTGTCTGATTCCATCAGTTGCTAGATGAAGCCTCTCTGATGACTACTGGGCTAGGCTCCAGTCCATCTCTGTAGTGAGAGGAGCGGCGGCGCTGTCCCTCCACCAGCTAGTTTAACCCCCGAAATAATTACACAGGAATTGTATTTATTTAAACACTGCCTGGCCCATTAGTTCTAGCTTACTGGCTAACTCTCGCATCTTGATTCAATCCATTTTTAATAAACTGTATAGCACCACGAGGTCATGGCTTACCGGGAAAGATTCCTAACCAGCATCAGTCTCAGACAGGAGTTTCATGGCGTCTGCCACACTACCTTCGTCCCAGCATTCCATTCTGTCTACTCTGCCTACCTGATTTCTGCCCTATCAAAAGGCCAAGGCAGTTTCTTTATTCACCAATGAAAACAACACAAATACAGAAAAACCTCCTACACCACATCTCATAGCAGTTTTAAATCTTATTTTTCCATCTCTCCACTGTCACCATAGGTTGTTTCATGGATGCTCTCTGCTTTCAATGTTGGCTTTATTTTTTGTGTTATTTATTTATTTATTTCTGTTTTGTTTTTGCAGAACTGGGGGTGGAACCTAGGACTTTGAACAAGTGAGGTGGGTGCTCAGACACTGGGCTCCATCATCAGCTTACGGCTTTAATGGTTGTTGTGTCTCTTTAAGAGACAAGCCACGACCACTCCCTCCCCCATCCACTGAGGCAGGCAGGTTTTCCTTCCTGCTTGCAGCCTTAGTCTCTCTCTCTTTTCTGTCTCCCTCTTGGAGAGGCAACTTCTGCCTCTCTCTTCTCTCCCCCTGCCCCCTCTCTCTTTCTCTCTGCATCTCTGTTCTTCTCCCCTTCTCCCCTCCCTTCCATAACCCTCTGAATAAATATCCAACCTCACTCTGCATGTCGTGCCTATCCATGTCTCTGTCTCTTGCCTGCCTGCTGCATGTCTCCCTGCCGGGGACCAGCCACTGCTCGGGGATGGTCTCTGCCTGGGACTGGCTGCTCTCAGGGCCCGCTGCCTGCCGCCACATGGCCCACTACCACTGCAGTGTTTCTGCTGCCTGCTGCCGCCGGGATCCTGCAGCATTTTTAATTTTTCCATTACAATGGCCTTGAACCCATTCTTTAGCTCAGGCTGGCCTTGAATTTGCACTCTTTCTGCCATACTCTCCTGAGTAGCTGGGATTATAGACACATACTGCCAGGCCTGGTTGCATTTGGTGTCTTTTAAATTTCTACCTAAGAGCTCCAGACGTAACTCTCTATCTGCTTCTCAGTTAGTTATCCACAGAGGCTACCCACAGCCCTGCCATGTTCAAACTGCTTAACCCCAATCTTCCCTCTCCCTGGAAGTAACCTCACTATCTAGCTACCTGCCCAGTTCACTTCATAGGACTCTGAGGCTTAAAGACTGATGAGTGACTTTGTAATGTTTGAGAGCAAATCCTCAGTTCCCTGCTGAGTTGGTCCTGCTTGTACCCAGATGCAGATCTTTATTCTTTCCTTGTCTCTGCTGTGAGTCATCTGGATTGCTCTTATTCCATTTCAGATCCCCTGCAAGCTTAGTCTTGTCCCTGAGCCTAGGGCAGTCTTGCCTTCCCTCTCCCTGGCTCCTTCCTCTACAGATGTTCTCTAAAAACCACACCTGAATAGCTGCCCAATATTCTTTGCCACTTCACCCTGTTGATTTCCATCAGGGCACTTATTTATCCTGTGTGTTGTCTGCCTTCTCGCTAGGGTGTATGTGCTTGTTCACCAAGGGACAGCAACTGCAGTGCATACTTGTTGAATCAATAATAATGGACGAGGGCCAATCTACAAGGTCTACCCTTAGTCTCAGTTGGCTGTGTCCTTCCTGACAGTGACTGTGATGGCTGCTATTTTTGGTTGCCTAGTACCTGCTCCTGTTTTGTTGTCTGGAAACACAGAACACATCCACATGGCAGGGGATGAAGCCTGCTGGCCAGGCTGACTTCTTTGTGGTCATGGCTGGAGTTGTTGCTCACTTTGGCCAATCTGATTGTGTCTCCAAGTCCCATGGACTGGCCTTGGTAAAAGACATTCTTTCCTCAATAGGCTGGGGCTAAAAGAATTAAGAGCTCAGAGCCAGTAAGGCAGATTGGCTGAGAGAACAAAGAGGCAGAGATGCCAGGCAGAGAAAGATGGCGATGGTTGCAGATCCCTTGGGTTCAGATACTCCCAGGCCCCATTTCTCTTGCTTTCCTGGTTTTGTCTGGATCTATTCCCCCTTTAGGGATTAGTTTTCTTCACTTATGGACAGACTAAGTGGTGTACTGGAGTAAATTGCTTATTCTCTCAGGGTCTCAGCTTTTTCTTCTGTTAAATCAGATTGATGTTGTTTAGCCTGCTTGGCTTAAGGAGCTCCTATAAGGTGTCTTAATGTTTTATTGCTGTGAAGAGATGCCATGACCACGGCAACTCTTATAAGGAAAACACTTAATTGGGTCTGGCTTATAGTTTCAGAAGTTAGTTCATTGTCATCATGGGAGGGAGGGAGAGCATGGTGGCAGGCAGCAGGAAGAAGAGAGCCACAGGGCATGGTGTGAGCACTTGACCTCAAAGCCCATTCCCAGTGGTGCATTTCCCCCAACAAGGCCACACCTACTCCAACAAGGCCCCACCTCCAGATAGTTCCACTCTCTGTGAGCCTGTGGGGGCCATTTTCATTTAAACCACCACACAAAGGCTTACAAGAAAGTACTCATAGCAGCACTTTGTTTTCCTTTTTTGAGACAGTCTTGGTAGATAGCCTAGGTTGCCCCCCTTCCACTAGCAGTCTTCCTGCTTTACTCTCCTAAGTGCTGGGATTACCTGTGTGCCCACACCCAGTTTGGAACTTCCTTGAAATGCCTATTGTGATCCTGAGAACTTGGGTCTCTGTTTCCTCAATCACAGGAACTCACAGTTGGCCCCCACTCTTCCCTAGAGAGGATTTTTGAACTCTGCATGAGCAGCCAAGCTATGTAATTTAAGAGACTGTTATTTCGGATCCGAAGGCCACAGTCCCCGTCATGGCCAACTCACTGAGCATGCTCAAATGCTGAAATGGCCACGCTCCATTCACTCCTTATCCCTGACATTTCCTGTCCTTGACACACACTCTCACAGAAAATGTGAAAAGAGTTGAGCGAGCCTTTCTTGGATGAGTGTCAAATTCTTTTATTTTCATTATATTTTCTTTGCGCTGTTGGGAGACTTTCTTCTTCATTAGTGGTGTCACACGGAGAGCTTGCTTGCTGCAGGCTTTGATCTAAATCTGTTTAAAGTGAAAGCAGCTGCTTTTGCTGAGCAGCCTCACTCCCAGGTCCCCCGAGAATACAACTGATTCATGAAATGCAAGCAGTGTGCCCAGAACCCTGTTAGTGGAGGAGCCCTGCGTTCTTCATCTCTGGCTGCCCCTCCCATCCATTTGAAACACCAAGGTCTGAAATGCACACATGAACTTGAGTTTCCCCCTTGTTTTTATATGCACTGAGGCCATCACTGATATCACGTCTTTTTTACTATGTCCACTCAGTGGGTTAAAAAAAGCCTGGTGCCTCCCGGTAACTGGTGTTTGCTGTGCTCCTGTTACCCCTGAGCTCAGCAGCCCCGGTACCTTAGTCACCTGCAAAGGGACAGTCATCCCTCCACATCACCAGATCCTCATTCGTCCCCACCTTCTCATCCTTCAGGTCCCCTTTTCGCTAGATCCCAGGCTCTCAGTTTCACATCCCTCTTGACTCTTCTTTAACTTCTTTTACAGATGCAGGCGATTCTCTGTGCTGGTGCTCTGTTAGTTACTTCATGCAATCAAATTGCCAAGGACTCTTTATCAGGTCCTGTGTAGACATCAGGGAGGCAGAAAATGAAGCTAGTGCCTGGACCACTCAGGCAGAACAGTTACACCCCTACCTCAAGGATAGATAAATGCTTCTTAAATTGCCCTTTTGTGCTTTTTACTTCACTGGAAAAAAAAATCCACGCAGAGTTTATATTGTCTGTTACTATTGAATGAAACCCAACTGTAGTCAAGAGTTTTCCAATACCATGTTTGTCTGTAAGCACCTGAAATATGGTTGGCATGAATTGAGATAAGCTATAACTGTACATTCAAGATTTAAGAGACTGAACACAAAAGAAACAAAAAAGAATATGTAGCATTTCAGTGGGTTTTTAGTCAATTACTTGTTAAAATTCTTGACTTATAACATGCTGAAAGTATGATATAAACTTGCATGAGAAAGTAAAATAGTTTGGCTCCATTGGGTTGTGATTAAAACAGTGTTAAAATGGGCGACTTTTGCTTGGTACATAAGGATTCTCTCGAGGAGACTCAATAGGGGGCTTACCTGGAGTGGCTCACAGGTGTTGGAGACTGAGAAGGCCCACACTGTTCTTCCAGCGTGCTGGAGAGCCAGAGAAGCCAGCTGGAGGCCAAAGGCCTGGGAACCTGCAGGGCCACAGTGTAAGTCCCAGAGTCCTGGGAACCTGGGGCTCTTATGGGAAGAGGCAGGGAGTTCTCCCTACCTTCATCTCCTTTGATCTAAGCATCCCCCAGTGGATTGGATGATGCTCACCACATTGGTGAGGGGCGTCTGATGGTCCAGATGCTGCTGTCTTCTGGAAACATCCTCACAGACACCACCAGAAAGAGCAGCTATGTGGGGAGTTCCTAACCCGGTCAAGCTGGCATATGAAACTAGCTAACACATGGCTGTTAGGAAACCAGGGATTACACTTGATGGTTGCATTTTGTTTCTGTTGCAGCAGAGACTTACAGACCATGGGCTTTCCTATGGCCTTACTCTTAAGGACTTAAAATACATTGTAATGTTCTACCCCCCAAGTTCTGGTTTCCTGCTTCTTGTAGAGATGAAATAACTTACAGACTTCTAGGTGAGCCCTGGCCTTCAGGAGATTTTCTCCCTGAACTCAGATCTGCCATCACAGTCTTCCTCAGGTGATGTGAGAAGTGATGTATGCTGTGAATATGTTTTATTGCCATTGGTTAATAAAGAAGCTGCTTTTGGCCAATGACTTAACAGAATATAGCCAGGCTGGAATATATATATATATGGAGAGAGAGAGAGAGAGAGAGAGAGAGAGAGAGAATATGCGAGAGAGAGTAGGCGGAGTCAGTGAGAAGCTATGTAGCTGCCCGCTGCAGGAGACAGTCACCTCCTCCAGAGCCCACTGGAATCTTGATGGTAAGCCATAGTCACGTGGCGATACACAGATTAATAGAAATGGGTTAATTTAAGATATAAGAGTTAGCCAGAAATATACTTAAGCTATAGGCCAAATAGTATTGTAAATAATATAGTTTCTGTGTGATTATTTCGAGTCAGGGCAGCTGGGAAATGAACTAGCGGCCTCTGCCAATACTCAGTCTTTTCTTTCCAGGAGGTTTCTGTCAACTTTTAAGCACATTTTTGGGGGGTTGAAAAAATATATTTCATTCCTTGTTTTGCTGAAGTGGAGCTTGTGTATCCCCCCTCACTTTTTCTTTTTCTTTTCCTGTAATTTTATGGAAAAAATGGAGATCTGAAGTGATCTATGCAGTCATGTTTGTACCAGATGCCCCTCAGTTAATCCTAATGCTATATACCCGCGTTCTTTCCTGATGTGAAGAACTAAAGACCTGAGACTGGAGAGTGCTGAAAAGAGTCTTTCCCACTCAGCAGTGAAGGGAATGACAAACCAGACAGCACGGAGCTCCCCTCGGCCTTGGTAACTCAGAGCATCCAGGTGAGTTGTTTGGTTGGCTCGGTGCCAGACTGTACATACTAAAGCTTTGCATCTGGGTCACTTTGAAATGAAATCCACATGCACGATAACACCTTTCCTGCTCTCTACGACCTTTAGAAACCCAATTGTGTAAATTATCAGAGACTGGTGATTACTATGACTGTATTATATGAAAATGTGGTTATTCCATTACAAGAGGGGGATGCTCGGGCCACGCATACCACTTAGTTTTTCTCATCTTGTAAGCAGACTTTTGTTAGGTGCCTTTCTTGGAGAGGTTACTGTGCTTGCCTATTAAGGCTCTTTGTGGAATTTGGTGGAGGCTTAGAATTCAGAAAATGATTTCTCGAGTTATATATGAAGAGAAAATAAAGGACATCAGCACACGGATCTTGTAACATCAGCCTTTTCTGGTGGAGAGTCTTGCTTTCTGGATCCCAACAACACCCAGACTAAGAAAAGCTACTTAATTTCCCACCTGTCAGAAGTGAAAATAATTTCATTTTATATGTGCTTAATTATCTTACTATAATTGTGCCACTGTGACAGTGACTTCAAATACACTACCATAAAGTCTTATGGTCTGGAAATATCATGTAAAGTCTAAAGAGGGCTTTGCCACAGCCTTCTGTTGCTTGCAGGGAAGGGTGTCCGTTGTCAGTGCCCAGTCTGGGTGTCTCGGGGGGAGCACAGGTGCTTGCTATGCAGGTGGAGTACATCGGGAAGGTTCTAAAGTTGTTAAGTGCAAGCTGCAAGATTCTAAGATTAATTGTGCTTCACTCTCCAGTGAGATTAGTGTATTATAAATCATAGAGGCATGTCCCATCAATCTGGCCCCTGGTTGCAGAGAACATGATATACCCTAGCTCAGCAGAAACACACCTTCTATCCATTACTGCGTCTCTCCTGGAATAAGCCGTGTGCTCCTCAGAAGGAGCCAGGGCAATGGACAGCATTTTAAAGACATCTTTGAGACAACGTGACTTTTCTTCCAAGAGGAACATCATTTCTATGCCCCCTTCCACCCTGCCCCGCGCCCACTCACACAACACTTGAAACAGGCAGCTTCAGTGATGCGTTTTCTGGACACCTAGCACCTCCTTATTTCCAAGGTGAATTCTCTGGTGGTGGTCGGGTGTCTTAGTTTGGATTTCTATTGCTGTGAAAAGACACCATAACCATGGTAACTCTTATAAGGAAAATATTTAATTGGGGGTGGCTGGCTTACGGTTTCAGAGGTTCAGTCCATCATCATCATGGTGGGGAGTATGGCAGGGTACATGGCAGGTATGCAGGCAGACATGGTGCTGGCTACATCTTGATCAGAAGGCAACAGGAAGTTGCTTGAGACTCTGGGAGTAGCTTAAGCATAGGAGTCCTGAAAGCCCACTCCCATGGTGACATACTTCCTCCAACGAGGCCACACCTACTCCAACAAAGCCACACCTCCTAATAGTGCCATTCCTTTTGGGAGCCATTTTTTTTTCAAGTCACCACGGGGGATCACAAAAGAAAGACAAAAAAATCCTTACTTTCAATGACCCAACTGTCTAGTTGGTGAGAAAGATGTTACAAACCCCAACAATAGCTATAGTTTACATAGGATTTATTATACATGCAAATACCAATTGTTGTGTTTTTTTTAAAAGAAAAGGTGACCCAGCAGCTTGCTGCAGCTTGCTGCAGGTCCCCAGACCACGCGGTCTCTGTGGCTGGCGGGCGGCCAGACCACGCAGCTAGTCTCTGGGTCCCCATATGGGCTGTGCGGCGGTATGGATGGACAAAAGAGAGCTGGGTAGGCGCGCTATGCAGAGTTAAACATTTATTAGATGGGTGATGGAGGGAAAAGAAGAGAAGATAGAGATAGAGAGAGATAGAGAGAGACAGAGAGAGACAGAGAGATAGAGGGAAGGGGGGAGAGGGAAGAGAAGCAGCTGCTGCTCCCGTGAGAGCAGAAGAGGAAGAGAGCGAGAATTGGAGTCAGAGGCTGGAAGCTGGGAGTGGGCGTGGCCAATAAGAGGCCAGATACTACACCAATAGCATATACTAAGAGATTATTCATAGAACATATTTCCAAATAAACACTGGGATGTCAGATAAGGAAGAGACAATTGCTGGCCAGGGTACTCTGAATGGTCCCTGCCGGAGCCAAACCGGGCTGGGTCTCAAGGGTGGGTATTTGAGAGGTAAGGCAGAGTGTGGGTTGTAGGAGACGTGAGGTGAAATAGCAGGGAAGAAATTCCAGGAAAGAAGCTTGGACGCGTCCAGCAGAACGAGAGTGGGCGGTCGTCTCATGTGTACACTTCCTGTGCTCCCTTGGTTAGCAGAGCCGGAGTCTTCCTCTTTTAGAGAACCCCACCTAGTGGAAGAAAATCCCATTAGGGACACCTGGTTGGGACTGGGAGGTGGCTAGGTAGGGTACACTGAGAATTTGGCTAGAATTAGGTCATTTGGCTAGACTGCGCCAGCTAGGTTGTGTGTGTACACCTTGCTAGGGCCAGTGGGCTAATTTTTTGGCAAGGAGATGAAACCGTCAGGTTTCTATCTTAGCCACGGAGAAGCGAAGGCAACGGAGAAGCGAAGTATAGCACTCTGCTGTGGTTCCTGTAGCTGGCACATTTACATGACAAAACGTAAGGAAGTAAGGGCAGAGGCTGGCTCACTCTTGGAAGACAGGATCTATCCTGGAGGGAAAGCCACAACAACAGCAGGGTAGGGAGACTGGTACCATTGTGTCCACAGTCTGGAAGCAGAAAGACGCATGCTGGTGCTTCACTAGCTTCTTCTCTCAGTCTGGAACCCTAACCCATGCAACGGTTCGCTCTGCATTTAAGGTGGATCCTATCATCTCAGTGAACTCAATGTAGAAACTCCCTCACAGACACACCCAGAGGTTTGTCTCTTGGATGGTTCTAGGTCCTGCGATGCTGACATTATTAACCAACACAAAATTGTTTGGGAGAGCTGTCCTCTGTGTCCTCGTCCTGTCCTGCATGTAGCTACTAGCCTTTACGTCCTTAAACCTGCTGGCTGTCCTGCCAGGAATGCCTTCCCTCCTTCCCAGGTACACACTTCCGGGCAGGGCCAGTCCATTGTATTTTATGTTCTGCCCTAAGCCACACTCACCACCCTGTCTTAAATTCCTCCAATATCGGAAGGACAAAATTGTCATGGTTATTTATACAAATTCATGAAGTCTAGCTAAATACTACACGCTAAACAATTATTCATTGTTTATCTGAAGTTCACATTTAATTAGCGCCTTGCATTTTCATCTGGAAATCCACTACAGTGGGATACTTAGGGGAATGGACTTTGTCTTCTATAGACAGATCAAACCTATACTTAGGTCTCCAGCCAGGCAGGAATATGGGAAAATGTTGCCAGAGTTTCAGCTTTGTTAGTTTCTAGTGTTTTGCAATTATGACATCCAGCCAAGAGCTCTTTTAATTCAGCACACAGGAAAAATTCGTGGTGCATTTCCATAGAACACTATAATTTTCAACTTCAGTGATGTGTGGGGATAGAGGCTCATTATCTTCCCAAAGCTTAGGACTTCTCAAAGTCTTCATTGAGGCTCATCTATCTATAAGGAGTTTGCCACCTGTTATTAATACCGCCATCATCATCATCGTCAATAGCCTTGCTTGACCAGAACCAGCTTTGTAGGCAGAGGGAAGGTACCACAATGGTTAGAGTGTGCATCCTGGATGAACCATTTACTAGTTGTGTGGTCTTGGGAAACCACGTAATCTCTCTGTCTGTTCTGCGGTTTTCCATTGTAGGTTGGCCTCAAATTCAGAGATCCTCCTGCCTCTGCCTCCCTCTTGAGTGCTGGGATTAAAGGCATGCACTATCACTGCCCATCTAGAATTAATATTTTAATATAATATTTTATTAATTCTTTGAGAATTTCACATACACAATGTATTTTGATAACATTTAGAGCTTCACTCCTCCCTAACACCTGAGATCCACCCTCAACCTCTCACCCCCTTCTCAACCTCATGCCTTCCTTTTCTTTTATAGCCCGACGTGTCTGTTTTTGTGCTGCCCATTAAACATTTTTAGTGCATGCAGTCTCGCCATGGGAGCTCAGAGGAGGGAGCAGACAAGAGAATGGCAAATATTCTCCAGCGCTCCTGTCTGCATCATTGCGTCTGTCCCTCAAGTTCCCCTGCACTGGTGAAGCAGAGGCTCCATGAATACTTGCTGGTGTGTATGTTAACTTCATTGCCATCCCAGGAAATATTAGCGACATTTATAGATGTTTCCCTAAGGCCACTGAGTTTTAAAATACTCTACATCCCGATCAGTTCACTATTTATCAGTTTGTTTATCAAGTCTAAGGCAAATGCATTTAATTAAGGCATGTGGAGGGAGCACTGTAGATGTCCTCCCAATGAGAGCAAGTGGAGACCTCATTTAGCAGCCACATCTTAGTGTATGACAGTACTTGAGCAAGAATCAGTGACAACTGATAGCGCATTCAAGAAGTGACCAGCATTGCTTTAAACACTTGACATCCATGATCCCTGAATCCCCTAAGCCTCTCTGAGAGCTTGACATTCTTAATTCTACATTAAATACAAGAAAGTGCAAGTGTAGAGTGGTTAAGGCATGCCCAAATTCTATTTTTTTTTCTAAATTCTAGATAGTAATTTGTTGATCTTGGATTCAAGTTCAAGACTGTCAGGTTTTAAATTCCATGCTCAAAGTATGTCAACATGTTTCTCATATTAAAAAGTTATTGAGAAAGAGGAATTTGGTGACCATTTACTTAGTTAACTATGGGGCCTACAGAGGCGAAAAACAGCAAAAAAAGTCTCAAATCTGTTTCCTCTAGTGTGGATTAGGCTCTTGGGTTGAGAAGGGGGTATTTGGTCTGATTCTGAGGTACGTCCATATCTACTTCTCCATGTGTGTCTCATTGGGGTCCTGGGACAGAAAACAGAGACATGAGGAGGTGGAGGTTCCCTTTCTGGTCTCCTGTGCACTGTCTATGGGAAGTGTCACAGGTTCCATTCTGCACCAGGCTGGCTTTGCCGCAAGGTCTAGTGTAGAGCTTTGTGGCATTGTTCACTGAGATCCCTTCAACTTTTTAAGGACCTGCCAGACAGCAGCCCTATGTCCCTTTGATTTCTAGAGGTCTATCTTTTTGTCCCTTTTCCAGGCTGTCTAACCTCTCCCATGGCTCTGGGATTATCTGCCCTGCTTTCAAGGCACAAGTCTCTGTTTGAGAGCTGGATCGTGGCTGTGGGGATTCTTAGGGAATGGCCATTCTTAATTCTCACATTCATGCAGAAACTCCCCCAGGAAGTGCAGTGCTTGGAACTTTGCTCCTAGGTGGGAGGGGGGCTGAGGCATCTCGTAGTTCTTTCTTTACCTGCCCCACACCATCCTTGGGTTCTAGTCTCTAGAATTCACCCTGCAATTCAGCAGTCGGGGAGCAGCCCATGAAGGGAGGAGCTTTTGACATCCTAGTGATTTCCGGGGTTGCCATTTGTTTTCTCCAGGATACAGTATTGTGCTTGTCACCTTGGTCCCTCAACTGGAAACCCTCAAATATTCATCTGGAGAGGCCACAGACCTAGGCATTTAAAATCAGATAGATCTTTGTATTTGTGAAACGTCACAATTAATATTTCATGGAGCAAGGATTAATAAAACATCATGCAATTAGCTGCTTCCCTTCAGCAATCTCATCTCATTAAAGGATGTCGGAGGCAGCCAACACACCTCCTGAGTAAGCGGCTGGCGGGGCTCTGGCTTGTGATAGGGGCTGCTGGCTTAGGGGATGCAACAGCCCCCATCCTACCTTGTTCGGTGAAGCCTTTCCCCCTGTAAATAGTGAGATAACTGGGGCCAGCTCTCAGTGGGATAGCTTTTGGCAGCCACACCTTCATCTGCATCTCTAGCATTTTCTCTTCATGTATCCACTCGCTATTCTATCCACGTTATTGTCTTCTGCAAACTGGGTGCCATGTTCGGTGGCAGGAGCAATGGGCATCTATATCTCCAAGGCCCTACTGGCTCCCACGAAAGAGTTCTGCTCCCCTGCCAGCTTCCCTGCTCATCTCTGCTCAGCTTCTATCCTCTGAATACATGGACAGGTGCATTTTGCTCTCCACGGTTCCCTTCCAGCTACCCCTCCCTACGTCTAAGCTGTACTAATGGATGGCTTTGCTCTTCCTCTCTCCATGAGGACCAGCATGGCTAGGGGAAGGATGGAGCCACTGAAACCATTTCAGAGCTTTCTCAGCTTGGCTCAGAGGAATTACTTGAACTTAATCTTTGTCACTGAGGCCTTTCCGTTTCTTCTTTGGTCATGGCTCCTCTGGGAGTATATTGGTTAGAGGAGCAAAATGGATCTATATATGAGTCTTAGATCCTATGGAAGCTGGCAGGTGGTCTTGGGTGGGGAGACCCCTCATCTCTCCAAGCCTCACCTTCTTGTCCTGTGAGTGGGGAACAGGAGAACTCATAGCAGAAGGTGGCTTTAGGACTGGTGAAACACTTTATGAAATGGAAGTTGTGAGTATGACAATTTGGGCAGTGCTGTGTGGTACCTGGTACCAGAGATGCTGACTCACACATGGCCCCTAGGGGACAGGTCTTTCCTGCCCATGCAGACCACCGGCCATTTTTTTCATATACTGTCATCTCTTGAGTGGTGACTGTTCTTGTCTGTCGCCTCCTCTGCTTCCAGACTGCTGTTCCTGTGTAAGACTTTGGCTTGGTCAAGGATCAACATGTCGACATGGCCCTAATACCCCCAGAGACAGAGCTCACAGCACATTCTGGTTTCCATCAGACCACGTGAATGCCCATCCCGCTGAGAAGCCCAGTTAGATATATGGGATGAAAGGGCACTGGGCTCTGATGCCACTCCTGGCAGCTTCACAGTCTGTCTATGTGCCAGGTCACTTCGTCTGAGCCCCTTAGTAGTAGAAGAAAAAAGTGGGCCTCAGTGACAGCATCTTCAGAGTCCAAGTGATGGGTGAGGGAGGCTTTGACTGTCTCCTTTCATCAATCCATACAGATAATCTGGACCATATCTGCTATTCTAAGAGAGATGGATTATGAAAGAGTAGTAAGCTGGTTGATACCTTCTTCTCACCAGCTGACCTCCTGTTTGTGGAAAACCAGAGGAGGCAGAAGTGGGGAAACATTGGGAAAGGGGGTTTGATTGCAATCAGATTGTTGTGGTCAAGCATGAAGACGGGCTCCAGAAACCAATACGACTGGTATCACCTGACAGATTTAACTGAAGATGCCATTCAGTTGGCTATTTCTTTTTTATGGGGAAGGTAATTGTAACCGATGCCCTTGGTGCTTTGCCAGACCCTCTTTTCATGCTGTTGCCCCAGTCCCAGCTACTGAACTTGCTGCTCTCAGCTCGCAGCTGTCCTATACGCCAAAGCACAGTCTTTGGCCAAATGTCCTCAATATGCCCTACTAGTCAGCGTCCTCGCCTAACCAGAGTCAGTGGCTAACAATCACAGGCAGGCTGATCTGCTGTGCCCAGAGTGAGAACAGCTCTGGAATGATTAGTACTCCTTGAGAACCACACTTAGTCCAGATCCTTGCTCAATTCCTTCCTCTGCTCCATCTTGATTCTCTCCTCCTGTCCTTTAGAGCAACACTCCAAGAAACCAGATGATGAAGAAGAAGATCCTCATGTGTAACATGAGGGCCTGCTTGTTGGGGTTTCTGTCCTGCTCGGTTCCTGCAGTCGTTTAGCCCCAAAGAATCACACAGAGGTCTCCATAAGTTATAAACTGATTGGCCCAGTAGCTCAGGCTTCTTATTAACTCTTATAATTTATATTAGCCCATTATTCTTATCTATGTTAGCCCACATGGCTCGGTACCTTTTTAAGTGGGGCAGGTCACGTCTTCCTTCTTTGGTGTCTGGACAGGACTGTGGAGGAATGGGCTTCCTCCTTCCCAGAATTCTCCTGTTCTCATTGACCCACCTCTACTTCCTGTATGGTTGTCCCACCTATACTTCCTGCCTGGCTACTGGCCAATCAGTGTTTATTTAAAACATAATTGACAGAATACAGAATTGTCCTACACCACTTCCCCCTCTTTTTTTTTTAAACAAAGGAAAATAGCCATAGTCCAATTTTTGGGAATGTGGGTGTAGCATTCCAGACTACTTCCTGCTGGTTGGGGGTGCTGATAATCTTATGAGGACCTAAAGAAAATTTAGAATTATGATCAAGTCCTGACTGGAGTATCCTGTGAGGCTTGATCATCTCAGGCAGCAGTCTTGAATCTGTTCTGGATGTAGAACTCAGACATCCGGGCCATCTATTCCTACTGGAGATTTCTCAGGTGGTCTTCCTTGATCAAACCTGATTTTTCTTAACTCAGAATGAATCCACAGCCTCTCATTTCCTGTGGAATCAAAAGCAAAATCTCTTCTCCAAAGTACCTTTTGACTTCAATGTTGAAGTCAAGGTATTTTCAAAATATCTATCTTGGGTTATTTTTACTTTTACTTTTTGAGACAGGTTCTCTGTGTGTCTTTGGCTGTCCTGGAACTCCCTCTGTACCAGGCTGTCCTTGAACTCACAGAAATCTGCCTGCCTCTGTCTCCCAAGTGCTGGGATTAAAGGTATGCACCAACACATCTTGAATTCACAGAGGTCTGTCTGGCTCTCCCTCCCATGCTTTGGGATTAAAGGCGTGTGCTACCACACCTTGAACTCGCAGAGGTCTCTCTGCCTCTGCCTCCCAAGCATTGGGATTAGAGGTGTGTGCCACCACGCCTTGAACTCCCAGAGGTCTGCCTGCCTCTGTCTACCAAGTGTTGGGATTAAAGGTGTGTACCACCACACCCAACTTCTTTCTTTCTTTTTTATTTTAAGGACTTTAACCTTTAGCCTGCATATATTTTTAACACACTGTAAACCATTTAGAGGTTTTCTTCATCTTTGACTCTCTCTTTACTGTATATCTCTCTTTTTTTCTGAGTCTTTATTTTGCTAAGCAATATGGAGAGGATTAAAGCCATGGCTTTGATGGCTGGATCCAGACCATTTCTTAGCTTTCTGAGATTCCAGGCTCATGGCAGAGGTACCAGCTGGAGCCATGTTTATTGCCACAATTCTATGGCATTTCAAGGTCCTTGCCAGCAAACAAGCTGCAACAGTGTGTCCACAAACAACACTCAAATGCTCTCTCTGTAGCCAGACCTCCTGCCTCAAAGAGTCAGAGTTTGCACTGGCACGACGGCCCAGAAAGCTGGCATTTTAAAATGGCACAGCTTTGTTCCTGCAATTGCTGAAAACCAAAAAGCATGTGGTCAGCTTATATCAACACCAATTAAGTGTTTCATGGCAGGACCTCTTAAAGAGCTGCAGGGTTTTTGCAGCTAAAGCTGAGTCAGGAATCCTCTCCTAAATGAGAGCGTTTGCCTCTAGCAAGCAGAGCCTACCTGAGAAAATGCTGCTATCAATAAGCCATGCTTAACTCTATTATTTTATGTCTAGAATTAGTTCCCAAGCTCTGTCAGGCTTTATGTCGATGCAGTCGTCCACACGTTGGGCACCATTCTGTTGTCACAGAAACCCAACACTCATGTTGAGCTGTGGTTCTAGGAAACCCAAACTAAGACAGCAATTTTGCACAGAAGTGGGAGAATCTAATCCTAGGGAGGTAGGTGGCCTGGCAATGAGGCAGACATATGTTAATGAAGTTGTTAACCTGGGGAAGAGAGAAGAGAGATGCCAGAGGCACCCGAGTTACCAGGACCCCTACCTGGCTGGACAAGGATGTGAATGAGCATAGTTTACATCAGAGTGAGCAGGAGAACAGGCCTTTATATCTCTGGTTATTGGGAAGGAACCTTCAGCTTCCTCTTCTGTATCTCTGGCTCTCTTTCTCTCTCTCTCTCTGTAATTGAAAACAGATTCTTTTCTCATACAGTATATCCTGATTATAGTTTCCCCTCCCTCTATTCCTTCCAGTTCCTTCCTATCTCCTCTCCCCTCTGGATCTACTCCCTTTCTTTCCCTCATTAGAAAGAACAGGCTTCTAAGAGATAACAACCAAACATGACAAAATAAAACACAATAAGCTGAAGCAAAAGCTATCATACCAAAGTTGGGCATGGCCACCCAACAGGAGGAAAAGAGTCCCAAGGGCAGGCATAAGAGTCAGAGACCCACTCATTCTTACAGTCAGGAGTGCCATAAAAATACCATGTGTAGTCAGTGTCTGTGAGTTCATATGTGCCCTGCTTAGTTCATTCAGACGGCCTTGCTTTTCTTGGTCTCTTCCACCCCTTCTGACTCTTAAACTCTTTCTGCCAGAGCTCTGAGAGGAGGGATTTGATGGAGACTTCCCATTGAACTCACTCTCCACACAATGTCTGGCTGTGGGTCTCTGCATCTGTTCCCATCTGCTGTTAGAGGAAGTCTCACTAATGATGCCTAGATAAAGAACTGATCTATGTGAATATAGCAGAATATCATTAGCAATAATTTTCTTGATACTTTTCAATTGGTTTGGTCAGTAGTGTTTGGTTTTACCCTAGCTCTCTGGGCTATCTAGTCTCTGGTCCTTGGTTATGCTAGCAGTGTTGGCTATGGGCTCCTTCTCATGGAGTGGGCTTTGGGTCAAATCAGACGTTGGTTGGCCACTCCCAGAAGCTCTGTGCCAACATTGATCTATCATATTTTGCAAGCAGGACAGATTGTAGGTTCATTGTTTTGTGGCTGGGTTGATGTTCACATTTCTTTTTTGATAGACTGCAGAGCACCTTCCTGAAACGAAGACAGTAGAGTAGGGGTGAAAGCCCCATGTAGGAATCAGCTTGATCTCTCCATGTTCAGAGTTATGTGGGTGTTGTCCTTGGCAATGTGGCCCTGCTGTCAGTTTGCAGAGAGCAACCCAGTGTCTTAGCAGCAACCTGAGTTGTTTGGGGGTTGCCATGGGACCCCCTTGGCCAACAACTCAAGTTAGTACAGCCCAATTTCCACCACTGGCAGCCTTACCTGGCAACAAGAGATGGTCAGTTGAGACTCTGTGTCCCCCAGTACTAGGAGTCCTCATTAGGGTCACCTTTATAGATTCCAGGCAGTTTTCCCTGCAGTAGGTTTCCACACCCCTAATGCTGGCCAGTTCCAGCTCTCTTTGCCTGCACTCTCTCCCTCCACTTCATCTCCCCACTGCCTGATCTCTATCTCTCTCCTCTGCTCCCATCCTTGCCTGCTCCCAGACCACCCGTAAAATCAGGCAGGCGGTCTGACTATGGAGCATTTGAATGTGTTTTGTGAGCAGAATGCTGTGACTTGCTTGCTGGCAGGGACCTTGAAACGCCATAGAGTTGTGGCAATAAACATGGCTCCAGCCGTACTTCAACCATGAGGCTGAAATCTCAGAAAGCTAAGAAGTGGGCTGGTTCCAGTCATCAAAGACATGGCTTTAATCCTACCCATATTGCTTGGTAAATTAAAGACTCGTGTAGTCAGAAAAAGAGAGATATACAGTAAAGAGAGATTCAAAGACAAAGAAAACCTCTAAATGGTTTACAGTGTGTTAAAAATATATGCAGGCTAAAGGTTAAAGTTCTTAAAATAAAAAAGAAAGAGAGTAGTTTGGTGTGGTGGTACACACCTTTAATCCCAACACTTGTGAGGCAGAGGTAGATTGACCTCTGTGACTTCAAGGTGTGGTATCACACACCTTTAATCCCAAAGCTTGGGAGGCAGAGGCAGGCAGATCTATGTGAGTTCAAGGTGTGGTAGCACACGCCTTTAATCCCAGCACTGGGGAGGCTCACAGGCGGATCTCTGTGAGTTCAAGGATAGCCTGGTCTACAGAGGGAGTTCCAGGACAAAGATACACAGAGAACCTGTCTCAAAAAGCCAAAAGTTAAAAGTAAAAATAAAAGAAACAGAGGTTAAAATAAAGCCACATAAAGATGGAAAATACACAGAGAATCTTGATACTGTATGCTATTATGCTTCCTGTATGCAAGAAGTATAGGTGGGAAAACCAGACAGGAAGGAGAGGCAGAGCAATGAGAACAGGAGAATTATAGGAAGGAGGAAGCCCATTCCTCCGCACTCCTGCCCAGACCACTGAAGAAGCAGGATGCGACCTGCCCCGCTGAAAAAGGTAGTGATCCATGTGGCTAACATAGATAAGAATAATGGGTTAATATAACTTATAAGAAATAATACTTAGCCTGAGCTAATGGGCCAATCAGTTTATAATCTTCTGGAGACCTCTGTGTGATTTTCTTTGGGACCTAATGACTGTGGGCCTGGTGGGAGGACAGAAACCAACCAGGCCTTCATATTACATATCCATGAGCATGGGAGATCTTTACAACTTCTGATATCTTCTTCAATTTTATTTTTTTAAGACTTGAAGTTTTTATCATAAAAGTCTTTCACTTGCTTGGTTAGATTTATTCCAAGATATTTTATATTATTTGTGGCTAGTGTGAAGGGTGTTTTTCCATAATTTCTTTCTCAATCTGTTTGTTGTTTGTATATAGGAGGGCTACTGACTTTTTTTTTTTGAGCTAATCTCATATCCAGTTACTTTACTGAAAGTGTTTATCAGATGTTGGAGTTCCCTGGTAGAATTTTTAGGGTCAGTTAAATTCACCATCATATTGTCTGATAATAATGATACTTGGATTGCTTTCTTTCTAATTTGCATCCCCTTGACTTACTTTAGTTGTCTTTCTTCTCTAGCTAAAACTTTCAAGTACTATATTAAATAGATATGGGGAGAGTGGAGAACCTAGTCTTGTTCCTGATTTTAGTTGTGGGATTTCTCTTTGTATGCTGTGAGTATCATTGGTTAATAAAGGAACTGCTTTGGACCTATAGTAGACCTATAGGGGAACAGAGCTAGGCAGGGAAAACTAAAGTGAATGCTGGAAGAAAGGAGGTGGAGTCAAGGAGAAGCCATGGAGCCACTGCCAAAGACAGACATGTCGGAACCTTGCTGGTAGGCCATGAGCCTCGTGGTAACATATAAAATACTGGAAATGGGTTAATACTTGATGTAAGAGCTAGTTAGCAATACACTTAAGTGATTGGTCAAGTAGTGATTTAAATAATATAGTTTCTGTGTGGTTATTTTGGGAGTCTGGGCAGCCAAGAAATGAACAAGCAGCCTTCCCACTACATTTAGTGGAATTGTTTTGAGTTTTTCTTCATCTAATTTGATGTTGGCTATTGGTTTGCAATAACTTGCCTTTATCATGTTAAGGTGTGTCCCTTGTTTCCATAATCTCTCTAAGATTTTTATCATGAAGGGGTGATGGATTTTTGTCAAAGACCTTTCTGCATCTAATAAAATTACCTTTTTTTTCTTTTAGTTTGTTTATATAGTGAATTACATTTACTGATTTTCATTTATTGAACCATTCCTACATCTCTGGGATGTGGCCTACTTGATCACGATGTGATCTAGGGTTCAGATTGTATTTTATTAAGTGTTTTTGCATCAATGTTCATAAGGGAAATTGGTCTGTAATTCTTTGTTGAGTCTTTATGTGGTTTGGGTACCAGGCTATCTGTGGCCTCATAAAATGAATTTGGCAATATTCTTTCTGTTTATATTTTGTGAAATAATTTGAGGAGTATTAGCACTAACTCTTCATTGAAAGTTGGGTAGAATTCTGCACTAAAACTATCTAGCCCTGGGTATTTTGGGGGGGTGTGGGGTTTGGGATACTTTTTCATTAGGGGTTATGGGTCTTTTAAAATTGTTTACCTGATCTTGATTTAACTTTGGTAACTGGTATGTACCTATTGAGAAAAGTGTCCATTTATTTTAGATTTTACAATTTGGTGGAGTACAAATTTTTAAAGTGTGTCCTTACGATACTCTGGATTTCTTCAGTGTTAATTCTTTTTGTTTTTGATTTTGTTGATTTGGATATTCTCTCTTTGTCTTTTAGTTGGTTTGGACAGGTAGGGTTTGTCTATCTTGTTGATTTTCTCAAAGAACCAACTCTTTGTTTTATTGATTCTTTATATTGTTCCCGTTGCTTCTATTTTATTGATTTCAGCTCCTAGTTTGATTATTTCTTGCTGTCTACTCCTCTTGAGTGTGATTACTTCTTTTTGTTCTGGTGATTTCAAATGTGCTGTTAAGTTGCAGGTATGAGATCTCTCCAATTAATTTGTGCAGACAGTTAGTGCTAAGAATTTCCCTCTTAGCACTGCTTTCATCGTGTACCTTAAGGTTGAGTATGCTGTGTATTCATTTTCATTGAATTCTAGAAAGCCTATATGTTTTTCTTTATTTTGTCTTGACCCATTTTTTTTCATTCAGTAGGGAGCTGTTCAGTTTCCATGAGTTTTTAAGCTTTCTGTTTTTATTGATATCTAGCTTTAATCTGTGGTCGTCTGATAGAACACGGAGAGTTATTTTAGTTTTCTTTCTTTTTTTATTGATTTTTGGAGCTCTACATTTTTCTCTGCTCCCCTCCCTGCCTTTTCTCTCCCCTTCAGCCCTCCCCCAAAGTCCCCATGCTTCCAATTTACTCAGGAGATCTTGTCTTTTTTTATTTTCCATGTAGATTAGATCTATGTATGTCTCTCTTACTGTCCTCATTGTTGTCTAAGTTTTCTGAGATTGTGATTTGTGGGCTGGTTTTCTTTGCTTTATGTTTAAAAACCACTTATGAGTGAGTACATGTAATAATTGTCTTTCTGAGTCTGGGTTACCTCACTCAAAATGATGTTTTCTAGCTCCATCCATTTTCTTGCAAAATTCATGATGACATTATTTTTTTCTATTGTGTGAACACTTCTGCATTGCTGATGGGAATGCAAGCTGGTACAGCCCCTTTGGATTTCAGTGTGGCAATTTCTCAGAAAATTAGGAAACAACCTTCCTCAAGATCTAGTAATACCACTTTTGGGTATATATCCAAAGGATGCTCAATCATGCCACAAGCACATGTGCTCAACTATGTTCATAGCAGCATTGTTTGTCATAGCCAGAACCTGGAAACAACCTAAATGCCCCTCAACCGAAGACTGGATAAGGAAAATGTGGTACATTTACACAATGGAGCCTTTCAGTTTTCTTACATCTGTTGAGACTTGCTTTGTGACCGAGTATGTGGTCAGTTTGGAGAAGGTTTCATGAGGTGCAGAGAAGAAAGTATATTCTTTTGTGTTTGAGTGAAATGTTCTGTGAGTGTCTTTAGTTCCATTTGGTTTATAATGTCTGTTAGCTCCAGCATTTCTCTGTTTAGTTTTTGGCTGGATGACCTGTCTGTTGGAGAGAGTGGAGTACTGGAGTCTCACACTATCAATGTGTTGGGGTCAATAGGTGATTTAAGTTGTAGCAGTGTTTATTTTACAAACTTGGGTGCTCTTGTGTTTGGGGCATAGATGTAAAGAATTAAAATGTCATCCTGGTGGATTTTTCTTTGAGGAATATGTAGTGTCTCTCCCTATCTCTTTTGAATTGTTTGGTTTGAAGTCTATTTTGTTGGATATTAGAATGGCTACATCAGCTTTCTTCTTAGGTTCATTTGTTTGGAATATCTTTTTTAACTTTTTACCCTGAGGTAATGTCTATCCTTGATGTTGAGGTATGTTTTTTGGATAGAGCAAAAGGATAGGTCCTGTTTTTGAATTCATTCTAGGAGTCTATGTCTTTTGTTGGGGAATTAAGACCATGGATATTCAGAGATATCAATGACCTGTGATTGTTGATTACTGTTATTTTGCTATTGTTGGTGGTGGTGTGAATGTGTTTGTGTCCCTTCTTTTGATTTTTTTGGTGTGAGATTATTTATTTAATTTGTTTCCATGGGTGTAGTTAACCTTCTTAGGTTGGAGTTTTCCCTTCCAGTGTCTTCTCTAGGGCTGGATTTATAGATACACACTGTTTAAATTTGACTTTTTCATGGAATATCTGATTTTCTCCATCTATAGTGATTGAAAGTTTTGCTGTGTATAGTAGTCTGAGCTGGCATCTTTGGTCTCTTAGAGTCTGCAGCATTTCTGTCCAGACCCTTCTGACTTTTAGAGTCTCTATTGAAAAGTCTAGTGTAATTCTAATAAGCCTGCCTTTATATGTTACTTGTTACTTTTCCTTGACGCTTTTAATATTCTTTCTTTGTTCTGTATATTTATTTGGTGTTTTGATTATTATGTGGCAAGGGCACTTTCTTTTCTGGTCCAATCTACTTGGTGTTCTATAAGTTTCTTGTACCTTTCTAGGCACTCCCTCTTCAGGTTAGAAATTTTTTCTTTTAATATTTTGTTGAAAATACCTTCTGGACCTTTGAGCTTGGATTCTTCTCCTTCTATTCCTATTATTCTTAGGTTATTCTATTTCCTATTATTCTTTTCCTAGTGTCCCAAATATCTTTATCTGGTGTGTCTATTTCTTCTATCATAGTTTTAATGCCTGAGAGTCCGTCTTCCATCTCTTATATTCTGTTGGTGGAATTTGCCTCCCTAGTTCCTATTTGAATTCCTAAATTTTTCATCTCCCGAATTCTTTGTGTTTTCTTTATTGTTTCTATTTCCATTTTCAGGTCTTGAACAGTTTTATTCATTTCCTGCAACTGTGTGTTTGTTTTTTGGATTTCTTTAACGGATTTATCCATTTCCTCCAGTTTTTAATTTGTGTTTCTTTCGCTTTCTTTAAAGGATTTATTAATTTCCTCTGTAAGGGCCTCTACCATTTTCAGATAGTTGGTTACAAGGTCTTTTTCTTGTTCTTCAGCTATGTTGGAACATTTTGGACCTGCTGCGACAGGATATCTGAGTTTTAGTGGAGACATACTGTCCTATTTTTTTATTCTGGCATCTAGGCATCTGGGTTTGGGAGAATTATAGGTCTAGGATCTGATTTCTGGGTTTGTCTTTGTTGGATGAGTGTTTTGTTCCCTGCTTTCTGTTTTCTCCCTGGATTATTGGAGAGTGTGATGGCTCTGTGTTACCTGTTTTTCTGGCCTGATCAGCTGGTGTGTTCACAGGGAATATCTGCTGATGCTGGAGGCTGGGTAACTGGGATGAGCTGGGGAAGGGAAGGCTGGAAGTGAAGGTCTTTGTGATCCCTTGGAGATGGGGTCAGAGAGGAAAGGGAGACCACAGCAGGTTTCCAACCACAGAACTGGGGATGGGACCTAGGCTGGCTGGCTGGCTGGTGTGTGTGTGTGTGTGTGTGTGTGTGTGTGGTGGATCTGAGGAGCAGAAGGACAGGTATGGGTCTGCCTTTTCTCCACTTGTTGCCCTGGAAGAAGAGGCCCTGGGTTAGCAGGGGGTGCTTGCTAGGGTTAGGGTCTGGGAAAAAGCAACAGGTTATGGGGGAGGGAGTTAGAAGGGGAAGGATCTGTGAGGTTCATGAGAGACAGGAGATTGAGAGAGAGAGAGAGAGAGAGAGAGAGAGAGAGAGAGAGAGAGAGAGAGAGAAGACTGCCAAGGGCATTCTGCTGCAGAGCTGAGGATGAGACTGGGGGATTGGATCTGGAGGAACAGAGCTCCTTTCTGTTTCTCTCGAATGGTAGTCACCTCTAATCATACATCTTTCCAGGCCTACATTTGCCATTTTGCTCCTGTATCTCTGTCCCCAAGTTATAGTCACGGACTGTGTTGTGTTGTTATCTTTGGAGTACTCCATGTATGCATTTAGTGTGTGAAAAGAATTGAATTATGTTTGTTGATTAATTAATGGATTGATACTTAAAGTTTCCTCAAAACACAGGTCCTTCTGGATGATTAGAACCATAGCTTCATCGTTAATGATGCCACATTAACTGTTTGGTTTCTGGATGAGTGGCTCCTGTGTTTCTCTTAATAATGTTATTGAGAGGTAATTTATATAAGGTAAGTCACACATTTGAAGTGTATGCATCAATGAGTTTTCTTAATTATTGAAATCTGTGAAGTCATTGCCACAGTCAAGACAAAAACTATTTTCATCACCTTCTTGATTATATTTCATCCCTTAATACCCCTGGGCCATTGATCTCTTCTTTTCTTCAATGTATTCTTTTTTCAGTAAAACTTAAGTTAGAAGTTATAATTTTCATATCCATTATATTTTATATACAGTCATACAATACTTATTTTTTAATGTTTACTTTTCACCCTGCCTAGCAATTTTGAGATTCATTCACATTCTAAGTGTGTTAGCAGACCATTCCTTTTTTAAAATTAAAATTTTGACATACATGTAGAATCACATGCAGTTGTAATAAATAATGCAGTCAGCAAGCTGTGTGTATAAATATTTTGCAAAATCAGCACATTATTAAAACTGAGACAATGACATGAGAGATGCCACAAAGAAGGAAATTGCCTGCACGCCCTTTGCTAGGCCCACCCATTTCCCTTGTACCTACCCCCTCTTTCAAAACGACAACTTGAGAAAGGTTTCTTTATTTATTTGTGTGTTTGTATGTAAATCTTCATGAGTGTATTCAAATGCATTTATGTTAAGGTTTGCACACTTATGCATGCTTGTAGGGCCCAGAAGGCTGGTTGCCCTCTGCCACTCTCTGCCTCTCCCTTGGAGGCAAGGTCAGCCTGGGACTCGGATTTTCTGAGCTAGGATGGAAGCCATCACGCCTCAGCAATCCTGCCTCTGGCTTTCTCAAAATTCAGGTTAGAAGAGACAGGCATTTAAAGGGATGCCTCAAGTGTTTCTTATGTGGATGTGGGGATCCGAACTCTGGCCCCCATGGTTGTGCAGTAAGCCTCCCTAGCTGTTGAACCATCTCTCTAACCCTAACCTTTTTTCTTTTTCCTTTTTAAAGAGTAGTTATAATTTGTCAAGTTGAGTAGAGGTAAGAATTTTCTGTACGTACGCATGCATGCATTACCAACGACTTCCACTAGAGGGGGATGTTTGTTATAATTGATGAACCCGCATTGAATTATCAAGTTCTTATCCCTAACCTCTCTCATTTACAGCAGGATTCCCTAGTGTTTTATGCTCCGTGGGTCTGAAAAAATGTGCAATGATATGTATCCACCGTTACAATACCATGCGGAGTAGTTTAACTGTTCCCCCCTCCTTCCCCCAATCCTCAGCGCTCTGCCTGTTTCCTCCAGTCTCCAGACCCCTGGCTACCACCGATCTTTTTATTGTCTCTGTGGTTTGTATTTTCTAGAATGCCATGTAGTTGGAATTATACGTATGTAATCATCTCACATGGTATTCTTTCACTTAGAAATATGATTGTAAAGTTCCTTCATATCTTTGTATGGTTTGATCATTTACACGCAATGCTGGATGTTATTCCACTGCTGGGAAGCACTCTCTGGTTTGCACCGGGGATGTTTTGGTTGCTTCCAGCTTGTGACCTTTTATACACGGGGCTGCTCTAAACACCCAAGTGCAGGCTTTTGTGGGGTCACGAACTTGTAATTCATCTGGGTAAAGAGCAACAAGCTTGATTCCGGATCACGTACTGCTCATTAACTTTTGTCAGAGCCAAGTGTTCTCCCAGAACGCTTGCGCCAACTTGCATCTGCCCGAGGAAGGCACGAGGGCCCCTGCTGCCTGGTGCCGTGAGCAGCATTTTCGTTTGTTTCCAGACTTGAGCAGGTTAATAGGTACCAACAGGTATCTCACAGCTTTGATTTGCATTTTTGTGGTTACACATGCAGATCTTGCCACATGCTTATTTCCATCAGCGTATCTTTTGGGGGCCGTATTTGTTAAGGTCTCCTCCAGCTCTTTCTTTAATTAGATCGTTTGGTTGCAAATGGTTGTATTTTAATAGTTCACTCTGTATTTTGAGTTATAGTCTTTTATCGGACGTTTTACCGATCTTCCAGTCTGGCCTGTCTTTTTACTCTACTGTGATCTATCTCATGACGATCCACCATGAACCTAGATGTCTGAATGGGTCTGCTGTTGTACATGAAGTGGGTAGATACCCATTATAACTAGGCGATTAATGCTATTGTGTTCAACTCTGTCCTTACTGACTTTCTGCTTCCTGGGTCTGATCTTTATGAATCTGAGTCACAGGTGGAAGGGTGGATCCATCTGTCTCTCCTTACACTTTTATCTGTTTTCTTCATCTATTACTTTTATGCTTTTAAGGTTATTTTGTTAAAGATTGTCATATCTTGGAGATATGTGATCCCATGATAACCTTCCTTGCTGTGAAGTCAGCTATATCTGAAATTTATGTACCCATTCCTGCTTTCTTTAGATTAGACTTAATGATGTCAGTTTTTTCAACCATCTACCTACTTAAATTCATTCATTCATTCATTCATTCATTCATTCATTCATTCATGGCACGTGTATGTGGCCAGGTGCACACATGACATGACACATGGGTAGAGGCCAGAAGACAACTTTTAGGAGTAGGTCCCAGGGATTGAACTCAGGTCATGAGTCTTGGTGACCAGCACCTTTCCTCACTGAGCCATCTTGCCAGCCCTAGACATTCATACATACATACATATCTTTATATGGGTTTCTGAATACAGGTTTGTGGTAGACTGTGGGGTCCTGCCTTGGCTCAGGCTCCAGTCCTCAGATGGGGACAGAGAATCGGGGGAAGGAAGGTTCTGACCACCATGTAGATTGCACACAAGTGGCTCTGATTAGCTCAAGCTGTCTTTATACTTTAATGGAGTTTTGTTTTCTACCAGGCTTGCATGAATAGTTTGTTTTATTAGTTTCTATTTTTGACTTTTAAGAAACACATCGTGCACATCATAAAAACCCCCATTGTTCCCCTTTATGCTTCCCCAAACATGCTTTTCCATCCCCTACATAACCTCGTTCTTGACACAGAGCTCAGCATTTTTGCAGACTTAACTAAATATCGAGCCAGACGCATCCTGCTCTTGCAGCACTTATGTCAGCTGGCAGCTACTTGTGGTTAGATTAAAAAAATAATAGACATGGGTACACTGATTTAAGGACAGCAATGCTCAAACCTGGACAATTCTTTCCTGTCTGTAAGATATGCTTTTATACAGTTCCCTTTTCTCTGAGAAGGTCCTGTGTCTCAAGTTTTCTATAAAAAGCAGTTTCTAAGGAGTTCTTTTTATTGTTCTTCTTTCACCAATATAAGCCCCTATGTACGGTAAAGATGGGTTTATCCATCCTTGCATTTGTTTTCTCTTGGAGCAGAGCAGATTCTATCATTGGTTCTATAAGCTTGGTGTCCTGGGAATGTACTCTCAACAATTGGCGCCATGTGTATCCCTGAGGCCTTTTCCTTAGTCTGTGTCTGCACGCCTTTTCCTCCTTCCCAGAACTGTGAGACATGGCTAATATTCCAAGTGATGCTTTCTCATGTGGACCTGTTACTTCCTGCCACTACTGTCCTGTGAGTGTCTTTCTCCACAAGGTGGTTCTATCTACCTTTTCCTTAGAACAATTATGAAAGCGAGATCCATTAATTTTAACAGCCTCTATTGAGTCAGAAAAGTTCCCAGGATTAGGAGATGCTGTTTGTATTTCCAGAAAAAAAAGTTTTGAGAAGCATTAGTCCCGTCCCTGCCCCCCACGGCTGACTCTTAGGGGAAAACATTTGAGATTGAGCAGAATGTCCAGGGAAAGTCACAGCTGTTGCATGTATGAGTGATGAAACGAAACGCAAAACCGCCCAAGCGACCAGCTACATCATGCGAGGGAAGAGAGCCTGCAGTCTGCACGAATCCAGCAAGGTCCTGCACTGCCCCCGTGGTTCACTACTTCTTGCCAAGTGAGACTCCAGCTCCAAAGGTTTTGCCAGGAGGAGACCGGTTGGACAGGCATTCGATTAGGCTGCACGGTTCTTGACAGTAGACAACATATACTTAGGTCTTGTTCTTAAGATTTTTAAATTTAACCTTTGTCTTTTAATTGGTGCGTTTAAAATGCTGATGTTGAGTTGAGACTGTAGATTCATACGGACTTGTATGGCTCTAAGTTTGATCTGCAGACCTGGGAAACATGCAAAATCCTAAATGTGGTTTGTGTTCAAAGTGATTAGTCATGCATTGGTTCAGTGTCTGTATTCATCACTGTCTGCTGCTGTGATACAACGCCATGACCAAAAGGGACTTATGGAAGAGACAGTGTTGGTTCCGGAGGGGAAGAGCCCATCACGGCAGGTAGGCAAAGCAACAAGTTGCAGGCGTGGTGACAGGAACAGGAGGCTGAGAGCTCACGTGTTTTGTTTTTTAACTTTCTGTTTATTTATTCTTTGTGTCTTTCACATCATGTGTCTCAATCCCATTCATTTCCCCATCCCTTCGTATCTGCCCTCTGCCCTTGTAATCCCCCCCAATAAAAGAAAATTTAATAGATTAAAAGAGAGAGGAAAACAAACGAACAAACAAACAAAAAAATGAAAAGGAAAAATCAATCTCGTCATGGAAGCTGCAATGTGACCCAGTGAGTCACGCAGTAAACCCTTTTATCCATATATCTTTACTCGCAAGTGTTCATTGCAAAGAGTCATTGGTCTGGTTTGAGGCCTCTGGTTTCTGGAAAACATGCAAAATCCTAAATGTGGTTTTACACTATGGATGCTGGGCTCTCACTAGGACTCCTCTTGGATATCCTGTTCTTGCCCTGTTTAATAGAGATCCTGCAGCTTCGGGTGTGCAGAACCAGCCTCTTCACATGCTCCAGCAGATCACAGATGGGGTGGATATTGGGGCAGGCCAACCCATGACTCTGGTTCTGTGCATGGTCAGCCTGCCCACTCTCACCAGCATGAGCTCTCCTGCATTGCCTTGGCTAGTTTGCCCTTTGCAGTAATGAGCAAGGAGTGGGGCTAGTTCTCCTGCTTTCACATCCTTAGGGTTGGTTCTCATACACCAACACCTTCAGGGCCAGCTCTACTAGGCTGCCCAGGCCTGGTGGAGGGGCCACTCTCCTGAGTGCTGCCACTGACGAGGGGCAGGGACAGCTCTCTTGCTCTTATGACCTCAGGGCCAGCACTCCCATCTACCTCAGGCATTGATGGGAATGAGAGGATGTGCAGAAGGGGAATCTCAACCCCTCTCTTGCTGACCAGCACGTGACAGATGAGTAATGGGGACAGTTCTTCCATTTTCACAACTTCGGGGCTGGCTCACCCACACCTCTGCCAACCGGATCGACTCGATTGCACTGCCCAGGTGGAGAACTCCCATCTTTAACTATAAATATGAAGCAGAGAGCTAGCTGTAAGTGGAGCCAGCCTGTGATTTCCAGGCTGGAAATGTCCTGTATGCAGGGACATACGCTTCCTCCAGCTACGCTGTAGGAAGCCTCGTTCCCTGTACCCCCAAAGATGGAGCCACCAACTAGGGACCAAGTGTTCAAATGTCTGAGCTTATGAGGGACGCCTCATTCAAGCAGCTGTGATAGCTATCATATTTATTCCTCTTCTCTATTTTCTTTTTTATTCTTTATTACTATGTGTGCCTTCCACTTTTCATTCATTTTTGGCCTTTTGTGTTTGTGAATGTGTATTTTAAAGGATCCGACTTTAAAAAAAATCCTTTGTTCTTATGTCTATGGCTGTTTTGCTTGTAAGCCTTCCCACCATGTGAGCAGAGCCTGTACTCACAGAACCAGCTTGAATCGTCTGAGTCCTGAGTCCTAAGTGTGTAGTGTCTTTATCAATAGGGAGTTATCTTCAACCTCTGAGACCAAGGACAGGAACAACAGTCTGTCTTGTTTGGAGAGTCTCTTGGACTATCCTGACCAAGGACTCAAAGTTCAAAAAGAGAGTTTTTCTTTCTTCTTTCTTCCTCCCTCTTCTTAGGTATTGACTCAGCATCCACATAATACACGCATCAGGCATCACTTCAAATGCCTGTCACCTCTAACCTGAGTTTTGAGAGAGCCAGAAACAGGATTGCTGAGGAGGACACCTGAACTTCTGGCCTCTGCATACATGATGTTCAAACCTTCACATCCATAAATGTGCATGCGCTCACACAGAAGCACATATAAACACACACAAATGTATAAAGCAACCTCTTTAAAGTAGTGTAGTTTTTTTTTTTTCGAGACAGGGTTTCTCTGTGGCTTTGGAGCCTGTCCTGGAACTACCTCTTGTAGACCAGGCTGGCCTCGAACTCACAGAGATCCACCTGCCTCTGCCTCCTGAGTGCTGGGATTAAAGGCGTGCGCCACCACCACCCGGCTAAAGTAGTGTAGTTTTTAAAGAGGTGATAGATACAAGGAAAGTGGGGTGGATCTAGCAAAGGGCACGGGAAATTTCCTTCTTTGTGGTTTACTAGTAGAATATTTTCTAGTTCCTTCCATTTACCTGCAAATGTCATGATTTCATTTTTCTTTATAGCTAAGTAGTGTTCCATTGTGTACATGCACCAGGTTTTCATCACCCATTCCTCTGTTGAAGGACAGTTAGGTTGTTTCCATTTTCTAGTTATTGTGAATAGCAGCAATGAACATGGCTGAGCAGGTATTATGGAATAGGAGTTTGAGTCCTTCGGGCATATGCTAAGGAGTGGTCTCGATGGGTCATGTGACTGATTGATTTTAGCTGTCTGAGAGTTCTCCACATGGTTTCCAGAGTGACTGGGCTGATTGGCAGCCGCATCAACAGTGCATGAGGTTCCCCCTTTACCACAGCTTTGCCAGTATGTGATGTCAATTGTTTTTGTTGATCTTTGCCATTCTGGCTGGAGTGAGATGAAGTTTCAGATTGTTTTAATTTGAATTTCTTTAATTGTTAAATATGATGAACACTTTTTGAAATATTTCTTAGCCATTTTATTTATTCTGTTGAGAACTCTGTTCAGACTCATTGTCCATATTTTCAATTGGTTCATTTGTTTTCTTGACTCTTTGCTTATTGAGCTATTTGTACATACTCGATATTAATCATTTGTCAAATGTATAACTGAGGGTTTCTTCACTCAGTTGTTTCCTTAATTGTATAGAATCCTTTCAACTATATGAGGTCCTCTTTGTCAACGGTTGGCCTTCATTCCTTGGTCAGTGGCGTCTATTCCGAAAGTCCTTTCTCACACCTATACCATGTAGGCACTGCCTATGTTCTCCTCTAGCAGTTTCAGCTTTCACATCGAGGCCTTTGATCCACTTGGAGTTAATTTCTATACAGGGTGATAGATACTGGTCTAATTTCATTCTTCTGTATTTTGACATTCAGTTTCCCCAGCACCATTTGCTGAAGGTATTGTCTTTTCTCCAGTGTGTATTTGGGGCTTCTTTGTCAACTATCAGATGGCTGTAGTTACATGTACAACAGCTTGTCTCCTTCTTAATTAAATAAATAAAAAAGCCCAAACCGTCTAGCGGCTACTGTAGGGAGCTGCAGCATACATTCACCACCAATCTCTCCCACTTTCAAATGACTCGATGCAGTTTCACGAGTAGTGTATTTTATGAGACTAACGCGCTGCCTACTGCACTAAGTCGGCGTCTGTGAGCAATGTGTGTTGTCATATAAAGTGATCCTGATTTCCCACGCCTGTCGTTTCTGTCACTCATTTCACTTATACATAGAGATATGTGTGCTAGTTACTCCCCTGCTGCTGTGATAGATGTTACAACCAAGGCAGCTTCTAGAAGGGAGGGTTTGTTTTGGGCTTATGGTTCCAGAGGATTAGAGTTCGTCATGGCAGGGCAGAGCTCACACCCTGAACCACAAAGCCTACTGCCCAGTGACGCACTTCCATCAATGAAGGCCACACCTCCGGAGCCTCCCAAATAGGCACTAACTGCGTCCAAACAGTCAAGTGCCCAAGACTTAGAGGAGCATATCATTCAAACCACTACACATATAGTGGCTGTGTTTAGGAATGTATGATAAAACACATGTTTGCTTTCATCCTTTTGCAGAAGTGTTGTCTATTAAATCAATTAAGAATAAAAAAATGAACGTTTTTCTTTCACCTATTCCTTCTGCAATAGTTCATACAGGCACAAGATCCCGAGCTACATAATTTCCTTTTCTCTGAAAAATTCCTAAAGTTTCTTTCAAGAAATACATCCTTCAGTCTTTCCTTTGCTGAGCCAATCTTTATCTCTCCTTTACTTTTTTTTTAAAAGGATACATTTCCCTTTTTTAAAATTTTATTTATTTTATATCCTGATCACAATTTCCCCTCCCTTCTCTCCTCCCAGTCCAATCTGCTCCTCTTCTGTTTCTGTTCAGAAAGGGCAGGGCTCCCATGGGTATTGACAAAGCATGTCAAGTTGCAGTAAGACTAAACACCTCCCCTTGAATTAAGGCTGGGCAAGGCAATTCAGTATGAGGAATAGGTTCCTAAGAGCCGGCCAAAGTGTTAGGGACAGCCCATGCTCCCATGGTTAGGAGCCCCACAAGTAGACCAAGCTATGCAGCTGTCATATATATTATGTAGAGGGCCTAGGTTGGTCCCATGAAGGCTCCCTGGTTGTTGGTTTCAGTTCCTTTTTTGCCAGATAATCAGTGCTATTTGTCTCAAGCTTCAGTTTAGTAGAACCACATTCATCACAACTGGAAGTATTTGTGTGTTCTGAGCATCAAAGATCTCCTGGCCCTCAGAATTTAAAGTCATAGAGACAGGATTTATGGTTATATTAGCGTGTTTTAGATACAACATTGAAAAGAGCCACTCTCGGTCGGGTAGTGGTGTTGCCCGCCTTTAATCCCAGCACTCGGGAGGCAGTGACAGGAGGATCTCTGTGAGTTCAAAGCCAACCTGGTCTACAAGAGCTAGTTCCAGGACAGCCAGGGTTGTTACACAGAGAAACCCTGTCTCAAAAAACAAACAAACAACAGAGAGAGAGAGAAAGAGAGAGAGAGAGAGAGAAAGGGAGAGAGAGAAAAGGAAGGAGGGAGGGAGGGAAGGGGGAGAAAGGGAGACAGACAGAGAGAGAGAGAGAAAGAGAGAGAGAAAGAGACACTCTTACTTTCAATTTTGGATTCCTAAATTCAAAATATTCTGTTACCATCAATTGCTCAACAATTATAAACAATTATAAACAATTATTATAAACAATTATAAACACTGTTTTGCATCTTGGTATTGTCATCGATCTGTTTCTGAAATATAATCTTCAACAGTTCAGTCCATCATTCTTATTTGGAGGGACAGGACATGCAATAGCATGGGTGTGAGCCTGCTGCTGCTCTTCATGTGAGTGAGTCCTCGTTTAGAAATGGTGTAGGAGATCGTGATGGTGATGGGGATTTTGCGATGCTGTTGACAGCAGTTCACGGAAAAGACAGAGAAGACAAATTCCCTTCCAGCATATATTCCTAGTCTAGGGAAGCCATGTTCTTTCCCCTTCCATGATGAAGTGGATGTATTATAATGCGTTTGTTAGTAAGTGGTTGGCTAGGACACCTAGGGAACCAAGGCTCATGGCTGCATTCTGCTGTTGGCAAGCTAGGTGCTTAGCAACAACAGCAGCTAATAGCCTTGGTGAGGGGAGGGCCATGTTTTTGAGCTCGTGCTTAGCTGCATCCCTGTCACCCCGCCCACTTTGTCTACGATCTAAGGTGGTTTGTATCTTGTGTTTACTCTGAAGACCTTCTCAGCAGAGGCCCCCCCTTTAGTGAGTGTCACCTGGGACGTAAGTATCTGTCGCTTCTGTGTCACTCATAAAGGTTTATTCTCACATCCTTCTCAGAATTTAAGAACATTTTTATTATTATTTCTAAAAATCGTTCTTATGAACTGCACACCAGAATCACTGTCTCCTTCACTTTGGTTCTGGTGTACAGTGCCACAAATGTTAGATGTTTTGCCTTGTGCTGGAGGTTTCCTAAGTTTTCTCCATTGTTAAAACCTTTATTTTTTGTCTTGGCTGTTTGTGTCAGATAATTCTTGTTGACCTATTTTCAGGTTTCTTTATTTTTCCCCTTCTGTCATTTCATGTTATAAAGCTCATTCTGTGAATTTTTTATTCTACACAGTCATCATCATCTTCTTCTCCTTCTTCTTCTACTTATTTTTCTTCTGCTCCTTCTTCCTCTTTCTCCTTTTTATTCCTCCTTTCTCTTCTCCTTATTCTTCCTTTTTCCAGTTCTAAAGTTTCTCCATTTTAAGAGTACTTGCAGTATCTACACCTCCTTTTTTAAAGAGGCCTTTGCCTCAAAGGGAAGGTTTGTAATAGGTCTTGAAGTCCTTGCTGATGCTGTGGTCTGGATCATCTTAGAGTTTGCACCTGTAGAATGTGTTTCCCTTAAGAGTGATCACACTGTCCTGACCCTTTGAATATTAAGTACATTTAAATTGTACTTTAGATCTTTAGAGCATTGCATTATAAATCTTTTGGTCTCCTTATTTTCCATGGAGAATGTTTATTTCTTTTATTAGCACGCAGTCAGTCTAATTGGGCTCAGAGTTTTGTCTTACCATTTGCTGATAGTGGTTGCAATGAAAATGTAGCTTTCAAAATCTTTGCTCTGCCCCTTTGGGCCAGTTTCATGTACGTAGCACTTCAAGACAGAACAGTGGATGGCATTTTAACCTGGATTCCTCAGCCTTCCTGGAGCTCTGCTGTGCTTGTTCAGCTGAGGGCAGATACTGGAAGCTAAGGTAGGATGAGAACCTCCTTTCTCCACCTTCCCCCCCAGTCTAAGGTCTTCAGACTTTTTAGCTCACTTTTCCATAAGTTCTTGACTCAATTTTCCCTCAGTATTTTAAGGTCCTGGTTGGGAACTCAGTCCTTTAGCAGGACTGTTGTTGGGTCAAAGTAAAAAAACAGAGAGTAAAGTCTTCACATGGGATTCTCTGCTGCCCCCTCCCCGATCTATCTACAGTTGTTGACGTTAGAGTCTATGAGTAGTTTACGCTTGTGTCTGAGTTTTCAACTATAAGCAGCGGGGGACAGTGAGTGAATTACTCCATTTTGGCTGGCACTGGGCTTTCTAACAATAGGGTTTTCAGCAATGTTGCTAGGACACTGCAGTGTGCTGCCTGAGAAGTCAGGGACCTTGCTCATGTTTTTGTACTAGTAAGCCTACATGCTGGTGAATGAGAAATTGCACTGAGGGTAAGATGGAGAAATAGAGAGTTTCTGTTTCAGTGAAATGGGGTTGGGAGTTTATTCCTTTATCTCTGATGAACAAACGTCCAATTATTTTTGGAACATACAATTGCTAATTGCTTGCTGTTTGCTGCCAAACACATTGGAAGAAGGAGTTTTTTTTTTTTTTTTTGTCTAAAACATGATGTCTGGTGGTATTTAAATGGCAGTTGGTGCTTGTAGTTGCCAAGGGCTGTTGTAGGTATTATCTGAGTTTTTGGTTGTTGTTGAGCTCCTGAATGGAAACTGGAACCCTTGAGGCGGCCAGATAACAGCCTTTCTTCCTTATGAGAACAAATGGAATCCATAATTTAAGTAAGACTCTCTACTTTCAAAGAAGATAGGAGGTCACTGTGCCCTCTCTTGTTATGTCGTTTTGGGGTGGGTGTGGGGAGACACATCACCTCCTCTCTCTACTTAGAGTGACTTTGTTAAAAAAAAAAAAACCCTTGTTTCATCTTTTGATGTATGTTGTTTATAGAGAAAGGATTGTTTTTTTTTTTTTCAAGTTTTTCTCAACAGCAAAAATGAATTACAGAGATCTTTGCTCCTCTGAGTCTAAGAGAAGGCAAAAGGAGGTTGTAACTGGAGTTTGTCTTGAACCCACAAGGTTTGCTTAGTAGACATTATACAAAAGGTTATGATATTCAAGGCCCTCTTTCTCCTGGCCCAGTTTCCTGAGACTCTGGGGACTGAGTTGTAAGTCGCAGGCAACTCCTTGGCTACTGGCTTCGGTTACTGGAGGAGAAATGTCATCGCTGAGGTCAAGGCTTTTTCGATCAGGGAATATTCTTGCAATTTAGGGAAATGGTTGGATAGAATAAATGTCGTATCAAGCTATTTCTTGCATCTCGTGTTTGACAGAATTAAAAGACATGTAAAGCCCTTTGGCCCGTCTTTGTCACCAAGGGTTTTGAAAATGTTCATTTTATTCTAATTAAAAATAACCGAAGTGCCGTTTAGCTGAGGGGTAGAGGTGGTCTCCAGTCTGGGAGGCCCCAAAGTATTAGACATATCTAATCTTCACAAGTATCACATGTCCTTCTTGGGGTCCCTTTCTGGGCAACAATTTCCTGTGGTAATCATTATGGAGATCTCAAGTTAAAGAAGACTCATAATGCATGTTCAGAGGAGGAAGTTTAAGAAAAATTTTGATTTTTTTCCCCCACAAAGTAACTTGCTGATTCCAGTCCCACGACGACATAGGCCACTCTGCATAGTTTCATTTATAGATGAAATCTCCACTTTTCTTAGGGCCAGGGTGCCATCCAACTGTGCCACGACTGGGAGGGGTGTCTGCAGCCATCAGATCAGAAGGAACCAGTGACTGGCATCCGAGTTCAAGTCCGAATGAGCACCAGGCTGCGTGGGAACATGGGAAAGGCAGTCTGCATAGGCAGTAGGGCCAGTCCGAATAAAAGTCAGAATCAGCACCAGGCTTCATGGGAACATGGGAAAGACAGCCTGCATAGGTAGTGGGGGCCAGACTGAAGGAGGGATGGAGGAAAGTGGTCTGGGAACAGGATGGGGTGGTCCTGGGTAGTTCCTGGCATTGGGGAACTTGAAGTTTGCATCCATTAGTTGGGGCAGAGTAGTGTGAGGCGAGGGCAGCGGACTGATGTAGACATACACATCAGGTACCCGAAAGGTTTGGGACACCATCAATCACTACTGGAGGGGTCTCTCCAACACTTATTTTCAACATTTACTTCAATTCTTATTGTTCTTTCTTTTTGCCATAAAAGTGACTGTAGAATTCATTGTAAAGATTTTTTTTCCAGTTTTTAATTCTACTTTACTTAACCTTATTATTTTAAAATCTTTTTATTCTGGTATTAAATGTGCTGAAAAATACACAAAGCAACAAATAAAAATTTAGATGATGTGGAAAAGAATTAGGAGTAAAGTGAGAATTGTTTCAGGCTTTGGACCTCCCAGGGCAGCTGCTGCTGGTGTCTCAGGGAGTCTCCTTTGGGTGCTGGGGAATGTCCTTCCAGTCTTTACACACCAGGCGACAGTTCCCCTTTCTGCCAGATTTTGTTTAGATTCATTGATTTTCAAAATGTGCCAGGAGGACCCACCTGAGACGGCGGGCACTCTCCTGTGCACCGTTAAGGTACGTCAGGGGTGGAATTGCAGAGAGCCCTGTCCCTGGTTACTGATATGCTCAGGAAGGCCAGAGGAGGCAAGCCTGAACAAAATCAGTGAAGTACACACAATGCAGGTGTGAGTGAAAGGAAGTGGGGCAAGGCAGCAGACAAAGGCTGCTGGTGCGCTCAGGAGCTGCAGTTTGAAAAGTCATCTGGAAAGGTCTTGCAGTGAGAGGGCCACATGTACACCTGTAGGAATAGAGAATATCAGGAACAAAGGTGAGAGGTGCCAAAGGGGTCAGCGAGCGTACTTAGCATGGGGATTCAGAACTGCAGAAGGTGATGTCAAAGCAGAATTGTGTAACATGAGGAGTGGGCTGGGGCCCTTTGTTTGCCCCAGCCACCCGGCTATCTTACACCCGAAATAATCACACAGAAACTGTATTTATTTAAACACTGCCTGGCCCATTAGCTCTAACTTCTTATTGGCTAATTTTACGTATTAGTTTAACCCATCTCCATTAATGTGTATCGCCACGTGACTGTGGCTTACCGGCAAAATTCTAACCAGCGTCCATCTCAGGCAGGACATCCATGGTGCCTGTCTCTCTGCCCTTCTTTCCAGCATTCAGTTCTGTCTACTCTGCCTATCTAAGTTCTGCCCTATCAAAAGGCCAAGGCAGTTTCTTTATTCAACCAATGAAAGCAACACATAAACAAAAGGACCTCCTATAGAACTGACCAATAGAAGTAGCCCTGACTTTTACTGTGGGCATGATGAGAAGGCCAGAGGAGGCAAGGGATAGAGCCGCCATTTCATCTCAGTCTATCTTGCTCATGTAACCATGCTGCTGTCAGAGGGTCAAACAGTTGAATTAGAAAGTGGTACATTCTGATCAGTGTTTCCCATTGATGTCTGACAGCAATATGGGGCCTGGGTTTGGGGCAGGCATAGTCTTTGAAAGCATGTTAAACTGATGGGCACTTACACTGTACTTTGAACTTGACCTTGTGAGTTGTCTAGGTTAGACATGTTGCCAGGTGAATACTCCAGGTTGTCCAGCCATACTTTTGGAACAAGAAATACATCCTAGAACACTTGGAGGAGACTTCAGCTGTGCCTGAACTTAGTAGATGTGCCCCATGGTGGTCCAACATTATTTTGTCAACAGCCGTGGCATGTTTCATCCTGGGCAGAATCTGATACCATTTAGACAAAAGACCTGGGAGAGCAAAGCCCAGAACGAGCTAATTAAAGTAGGAAGCTCTGCTTCCCATGCTGGTGTAAGGAGACTGATTTTTAAATCAATGTCATTAGAGTCACTCAATGGGGGGAGCATGACTCCCCAAGCAGTCTCAGCACTAAGACCTTATTATGATGATGGGTATAAAAATATCCATGAGATGTGCACATCCGAGGATAACAAGAACCCCAAACCATGACAAGTCCAATGAACTGTTTAATTGGAAAGGATTTTATCGGAGCTAGCTGCTGCTGCCCTGCTGGCTCACTGGCTACGATGGGCAGCTATGGAGTGCTGATCATCACCAACATGCCTACAACCCGATGGCTGGATGAAATCATATAAATGCAAATTATGCTGTAATTAAAGAGGCAAGAGTCAAGAAGCAAAAACATTTGGATGAATGTGGCCTCCAGAGTCTTCCACCACCTTCGAGACTGCAGCAGACTCTGAGGATATGCTTTGACATCCTCCTGGTCCACTGCTGACTGGGACAGGAGGTTACTGAGGGAGAGCCGCAGGGGTGGGTATGAGGGGCCCTGCATCACATAGGCAGGGTCAGAGCAATGGGAGGCTCACCCTTCACTGGGTGAGGACAAGCTCCTGTTACCTATCACTATCCCCCACTCTCTACTGTCCTGCCAGGGATCTGGCTCAGGGACACTCTGAGGAAGAAAGAAGAGAAGCATTTTCAGACAGGGAGGCAATACTAACACGGCTCCTCTCCAATTTTAGTGTAGAAGGTAAGGTGTGTTGTATTGTGCTGCCCTTTTGCCCTGTCCACAGCAGTATATCTTTTAATGGGTGACTTTGCTGATCCTGTCTTCATGAACGTTTAATTTAGTTCCAGTATTTTGTTATTGCACACAAGTGCCATTGGTTGGCACCTCTGCTTTTCTTGATGAATTCTGAGCTCCACAATGGCGATGCTCATTTTGTTATTTCTAACACAAAGTATAGCCCTGGATATGCAGCAGATGCTCAGTAAATGAAAGTCAATTAAAGTGAACTCTGAGAATCCCAGATAGTCAGCCGTGATGAACACGGCCACAAACGGAGGGCGGAGGGCGAGGTGAGGAGGCAAGATAAGATCTTCATTTGTTCCCCAACCCGATGACTCTTTTACATCCTTTAGCTTTATGCTTTTGCTTTCATTAAGTGGTAAATGCTCCACCTTCTCTTCCCATCACTCACCTCTCAGTTGGGCCTCCCCCTTTTGGCCACATCTCAGATTTTGACCATGCCACTTGCTAAGAGACACAAATCTTACACACCTGGAGGACAGATAATAGCTGTCTGCCTTGCCGAGCTGTAACTCATTTGCTTCCTGTTAGTCACTTAGCCAGGTGGTCAAGGCCCAAGAGTTGAGATTTAAACTCAGCCTGAGTTCAACTCCCAGCTGTCACTTGCTACCATGTGACACTAGGCAAGTCAATCCATCTTTCCTTCTGTGAAATAGAGGTACTTACAATATCTCTACTGTCTTGGTCCTATTGAGAGCATCTATAACAATAGTCTAGGTAGCTTACTGATGGAAATTTACTTTTCACTGTTCTGGAGGCTAGGAAGCCCAAGTTTCAAGGCAGATTTGATTACTGGTAAAGACATGTCTTTTAGTGTGGTGATTTGGATAGGACTGGTTCCCATGGACTCATGTGTTTGAATGCTTGGCCCGTAGGGAGTGGCACTATTAGGAGGTGTGGTTTTGTTGAAGGAGGTGTGGCCTTGTTGGAAAGTGTGTCACTGTGGAGGCTGGCTTTGAGATCTTATATGCTCAAGATAGGCCTAGTGCAGTAGTCTCTGCTGACTGTGGATCAAGATGTAGGCTCTCAGATCCTTCTCCAATACCATGTGTGCCTGTATCTCACCATGACATTGGACTAAACATTTGAAACTATAAGCCAGCCCCAATTAAATGTTTTTCTTTATAAGAGTTGCTGTGGTCATGGTGTCTCTTCACAGCAATAGAAACCTTAACTAAGGCATCTAGTGTAACAGGATGATAGACCAGTTCTCTGGAGTCTTCTATGGTGCTGATATCCTTCCTATTTTCTAATACTGTCCCTGTGTATGTGTGCATGTGTGTGTGTGTGTATGTGTGTGTACACAAAATTCAGACCATTGCACTTATTTCATTGTCATTGAAAGGACCAGTGAGCTTACACACGTGGGGCATTTAGAGAAGCTGCTGCTTGTGGACTGTGAAGGCTTTGCTGTTATTGTCATTGGTACTCATGGCAGGTGGTAGAGTTCGTTCCTGATGTCTGCTGCACGCCTTCACTACCACACCAGGCAACCATCTTTAAGCAGGCAGAGCTGGGCTCTTATTGCTTGCTTGGGAGAGAAATTTGGGGTCATTGCTGAAATGCAGCAGAAATGCTCCTATAGTCCTTTTGAGGAGCTTTAGTTGTGGCATCTAATCTCAACTGTCTTACTGTGTTCGGAACACTACGGAGGGAACTCCCTCTCATGCTTGGTGTTATGTGATGAAACCATTACAGCCCAATTGAGTACATGCTCTAGACCAGCAGTTTTCAACCTTCCTAGTGCTGTGACCCTTTAATACAGTTCCTTGTGTTGTGGTGACCCCCAGCCATAAAACTTTTTCATTGCAACTTCATAACTGCAATTTTGCTCCTGTTACAAATCGTAATGAAAACATCTGATAGGCTACCCCTGTGAAAGATTGTTTGACGCCAAGGAGTCCCGGCCCACAGGTTGAGAACTACTGCTCTAGAGTAAGAGGGACCACACGCATAGACTTTGCCCACTTCGAGCACTCCTCTATGTTGCATTTGCTTTGTTTCCTCAGAATGAGCACAGATCCTTGGTAAGTTTTGTATTAAAACAATGAAAAGCTCTGGTCAGTGTGGTGGTTTGAATGTAACTGGCCCCCAAAAGTGAAAGGTTTCTGTACCCGATATTAAGTCTCTCTGCCGATGCAATAAATCAGATCAGGCCAAATTAAAAGACTAGATTCAATGAACAAAGCAACTCCCGGGTGGCCTGGGACAGGGATGGGGAGGAGAAACCAAGAAGGGCAGGTGAGGTCTGGAGAGAGCGGTTCCAGGGGCTGGGGCCCACAGTGAGGCCACTGAGGGTGGGGTTTGAAAAGGGCAGCTCCAGGAGAGATCCCAACAATAACTTCACTGGACCGGCACTGGTGGGAGACATTCCTTCATAGCGTGTCGTCAGATGGGAGTCTGGACATCCCCCTTGGGATTTCCAGGCTTGTGTGTCCTGGAACAAATAATTGGATTCGGGGCACATGGACAGTGACAGAAATAGAGATAGTTTATTAGGAGAGTATTTCTGAGGGCAGAAGTGGGGCAGAGATCTGGGACAGGCTAGAAGATCAGAGGCACTGGGCCAGCGTCATGACCTCCTTTCTTCCTGGCTCAGTTGCTCAGTTACACAGCACCCACATTCCCACACGTGGGCATCGTGGGCTTTCCTCCAGGTGCCTTGGCCGTTACATGCAGCCTTTGGTGGTGGGGGTGGGTGGGCCTAGGATGCAGTATTTTTCTGTTACTGGCTTCTTTCAGTTGTTAATGTTGATATGTCTCTCTTCCTACCTTGTCCTCTCAAACCTTCTCTCTGAGATGGTTCCAGAAATATTTGGGGATGCTGAAGAATTATGATCAGACTCCTATAATTTTACATGCTGATGAAAGGCATAGTCATCTGCCTAAAAGGGACCATAAAACTCCATCATTTCCTTCTTCATTGATCGGAGAGAAGGCTTTGGATCCTTCCTAGTAGGAGTTGGCCAGAATCCATGTGTCATAACAAGTTTAGCTTGACAAAGTGCCTCTAAGAGGAGGGGATTGGGGGGTGGGGCGGGAGAGGAGGTGGAGGGAAAGGGAGGAGGGGAAGGAGTGGGAACTGGGATTGGTATGTGAAATGAAAAAAGATAGTTTGTTTTCTTTAAAAAAATAAAAAAAAATGAAGAAAGTTTAGCTTAGAAAAGTTATATACTAGAAGAAATACGTTTTAGAAACTTAAAGATGCAAGGCCTAGGAAAGAGTAACTGATTATGCCTATCGATTGTCTCTCAGGGCCAAGATTGTACCAGGACACCTGTCCTTGTGTAGCTTGCTTCTGGGTTGTTAGAAACAACAACGGCCAAGCAACGTATTGCTAGTGGCTATGTGCTGAGAATGTAGCAAGATGCAAAAGAAGGACTTTAGGAAGGAAACAGTGGCGGACTAGATTAAAAGGTTACACAGTGTGGAGCTGTAGTAACGGAGCAGACACTGTAGCAGCCATGCCAGAAAAATAGTGACTGAAACCGAACCATAATGTTGGGATTATTAAAATGGGACTTCTCTTTGTATTTCAGAAGCTGCCCTGTGTTTTCTTGTTAGAGGAGTTTGTGTTTTAGCAGCTTTGTCTTTAAGCTGTTCCTGAGGCTGCGCAGACTAAGAAAAGCAACGCTTTAATTTTACAGACTCACTGTTCCAGTCCCAGTCCCTTTAGTCTAAGTGGGGCAAGCATTACCCTCACAAGGTGTCAATCACATCAAGAGTTCCTCAACAGGGATCATCTATCAGCATTTATTTGTGGTTATAGCTCACGTAAGTGTTTTAGACAGCCACAGGCTACAAATTTTGTCTGGAGAAGTGAGTTACAGGTGTAGGAGTGTTCTCTAACTTTCAGGTCAGGACTGTCATGCTGTGACTGGGCCACGTTGGGAGTAGTTCCCAAGGCTGGGGTGGTAATAACAAGTCCATTGACTTTTGGGCCATCTCATTAATATTGACTCCTACACAAGATCCTTTAGTAAGGAGTCCTGGTTATTGATTAAGGCAGAGAACGAAGCCCCTGTTTGGGTGACCTGTAGTCACTGGGGTAGAATTGTTACTAATTGGGCAGCATCTGTCTTTGGAGCTGGAGGAACAACTTCCTGTTGCTAGGAACCCCACCGAGGGAAGCTTCTGTTCCAGCGCTCTGGTTCCCAAGGCTGTGGCAAAACAGGGTCCCTTTAGAATCTTTCTCTTCTGCCTGGCGTTTCTCTGAGGGGCAGGGGCACGTTGTCACCATCCCCAGAGTTAGGGTCATCAGTTCAGCCTGTTTTCTTTTCTGTAATCATCTCCCCCAGGACCTCTTGGACGGTTTCTACTTAATGTATGCTCTAACCCTAACACCAAATGTAAACGTGAGCTCGGGATGTCTGGAGACACACTGCCTCCTTTTGTAGTGCCTCCCTCCTGCTGTCTGGACAAGACTGACTTATGAAATAAGTATTTAGCAGTAACCTGACCATAAGGAAAACATTAATAACCTTTCACCCTGGGAAACTTAACCTTGAATGTGTTGTTATTAACTTTTACTCCTCATATCTTTTCCTGAGCTACTTGGACTTTTTATAATAGGCTCTAGCTTTTTGCTTTGTCCTCACCTCTGCATACCTCCATTTTGGAATAATCTTTGACTTCGGTGCAAAACTACTACCTAAAATCCTTTCTCATTAGAAATCACCTTAAAATTTAATTATTTTCTGATATATGTTTTATTTATCACTTTTATATATTTTATTATCTTTATTAAGAATATTTTAAATAATGTATATGCAAGTATGTGTCTGTGTTGGGGGATGCTGGACATGAGTACAGTTGCCCATGGAGGCCAGAAGAGGGCGTTGACTCCCCTAGATCTGGAGTTACAATGGGTGCTAAAAACTGAACTCAGGGAGGAAGGGAGGGGAGCAGAGAAAAACATATAGCTTAATAAAAGCAATAAAAAGAAAGAAAGAAAGAAAGAAAGAAAGAAAGAAAGAAAGGAAAAAAGCCTAAACTCAGGTCCTTTGCAACCCTTTTTTAATCTGAGGTCTCATCTGTAACTTCTAGAGTCTTCTATGGATATCAGGGAATAATTGGCTAACAAAATGCTGGTCTTGAAAAGCTTATCCTTTGGTGGATCAAGGTGGATGAGCTTTGGTGGATCAAGGTTGGTGAATTTCCTGAAAGCCTCAATTAGTCCGATGAGACACTGGGCAGGACTTTCCTTCCTTTCCGGGTAATCTTCCTGGTCTTAGCATAGGTAGGAGGCTCCTTAGTGTAAATCTTCAGCACTATGATGAGACTCTCCAGCACTACCCTATGTCTGTGGGTCCCAGCTGAGGTGTTACCATCCCAACAGTGGGTTTCTGATCTGGGAGGAACCACAGTCCTGGCACATGATCAGCAGGATCCGGAGCAAGTGTTTATCTACATGCATCTTACTATCCCTCCCTCCCCCTCCCCGGCTCCCTGAAATTGGTAAAGGAAAAGGATAGGTCCTCCTATGTAAGACAAAAAACTAACTTTAAACCGTGAAAGCTGACAGTAAATCAGGACGGGTCCTCAGACAAGACTGCGATGCTGGAGATTGGTTGGAAGAGAGATACGGACTCCAGTTGTCCGTGGGGTTCCAGGCATTTTCCCCAGCGGAGTGCCATAGGAGCAGGAGTGGACTGGGGACAGGAAGCACCACTTCTCATAAGCCTTGCAGAACTTGGTTCCTTCCTTAACTTGAAGCAGATGGGAGAATAGGGAGGTGGTGTGGGGCTGCCTGGAGTGGGAGAAGAGTTGCTTCTGAGTCCTGTTTCTCCTGTTCTCTGATTGTAAGGTTGGCTTTAGACATGAACAGCAGTCATCTAAGGTATCAGAGTTGTCCTCCTGTGACCCCTATCCTGGGACAAGGCACTGGAGGCTTGACTATAAAGCACTTCACATTACCTCACAAGTTATATTCCTACAAAATAGGTTCAGCTGCAGGGTGGCATTGTGGTTTAACTTTGCATCCTTTCCGCAAACTTTCTTTTTTCTTATTAAATTTTTTCATTATTTTACATTATTATAGAGAGGACCACAGTTTCCCCTCCCTCCTTTCCTTCCGTTCCCTCCTCCAACTCCCATCTACTCCTCCCCACCAATTCCTCCTCTGTTTTAGAAAGGACCAGGCCTCCCATGGGAGTCAAAAAATCATGGCACATCAAGTGGATGCAGGCTCAAGCTGCTCCCCTTGCATTAAGGCTGGCGGAGGTATCCCAGCATGGGGAATAGGTTCCTAAAAGTCAGCTCAAGTGCCAGAGACAGGTCCTGATCCCACTGCTAGGAGCCCCACAAACAGACCAAGCTACACAACTCTCACACACTCGCAGAGGGTCTAGGTTTGACCAAATTTTCTTATCAGGCAGTTTGTATTGATGCCGGCTTACAGTGAAACATTCACCTCCCTTTCTTCAGGTCCTCAGTATTAAGAAAAGGTTTAAAGCAACTGAATGAGAGTTTTCCATGCTAGTCATAAGGGGAGAAAAAGCAACAAAACAGCGAAACTCTTCAATGAAGTTGGCATCCCATTTTACCCACTTACAGAGTTCTCAAAATGCAGCCTTGGGAGAGTTAGAAAACAGGCTCCAATCTCCACCCATTTGGGGCTTACTCCTCTTCCTGGCTGGGTTTGAACCAATTGCTTCTATCATCTCAATGCAACACTGAGTGACATGAAAAGACCTGTTATGAGCATGTCCAAAGATTTTATTTATTTGTTTATTTATTTATTTATTCATTCATTTATTTATTTAATATTAGCAGAAAAAGATATTTTACTTTAGACACTAAACAAACTTGAAGCAAAACAAAAAAACCAAACCAAACTCCCCAAATTCCAATGTGATAGGCCGCTAGATTCATGGAAAAGACTTGCCTTTCTCTTGAATGACTCTGGCTTTTGTTTCAGACTGCCATCCAGGTTAAGAGAGAAAATAGGTGGATGGAATTGCTTACAGTAAATGAGCAGTAAGGATGGAGGAACAGTTACAATATAATAAAATAAACAAAGCACAACTACACAAGATAGCTGTTGTGTGAAGTGAAGGCAGCCAGGAGCCGACCTTGAAGGATGCCTGTGAACCTTAGGGTTCCTGGTGAGATAAACATGTAAAATTGGTGGGTGTGGAATACTGCAGCGCCAGGCTTTGTGTGGTACCTAAATTCCTTGCACGATGACCTTGGAGACTTATTGGGCCTGAGCCCTATTGGGCCTGGATCTGGGGCGGGGTTGGAGCACGGGCAAGGGCTGTCCCTGTCTCAGTTCCCACACCCAAATCTCTTGTGCCAAACCTGCCGTGTTGAAGCCCGCTGTCATGGTGCCTCAGGATGGTGAAAGGAGGAGACAAAGAAAGGAAGATGCCTTCTGGTACGAGGAAAACTTGTCCTTTGGGGCCTTCAGCTCAGGGCCACGGGACCTTGTGTCTGAAGTGCTTGGTGACTCAGCAATAGGGACTTAACTTTCACCACTTTAGGGACAACCAAGGGCAATAGCAGTAGTCTGTAATGTTTTGAGAATCTCTAGGACAACCCTAGACAGCTGCCCAATGACAGCTCAAAAGAGGACGTTTTTCATGCCTGGTGTTGGTTTCTTTTAAAGTTGGTCTCTTTGGCTCTTGGAGGGAGCATTGTCAGCCTAGATGGGAAGATTGTATTTAAACTGTGTATGTGTATTTATAGACAGACTTAGGTGTATACACATCACAGTTTTTTTGGTGATCAGTTAATAATATGGTCTCATGACTTTTCAGACATCCTAGCTGTTACTTTACCCTCCTTCTTCCTTCTGTATTCATTTTCTTACCCCTTTAAAATTCATCTTCCTGATTTTTTCCATTTTCCTGGTCTGCTCAGTTGTTCCCTGCTATTCCCCTCTCTATTGCTCCTGAACTCACCCCTCACCCTGGCAATGATCTCGTTCCTTTCCGGGCCTCTGCAGCTACTCCAGTTTCTGTATTCATATTTGAAGATTTGGAGCTAGGAACTTCAGAGGAAAGAGAATATGTAACAAGCTTTCAAGGGAGGGAACAAGCTAACACTCTTACTCAGATTTGACAACTATGAACCACAGTAATGACCAACATGGCATGATGACCCCAAGGGTGCAATAGCGTTATACACATTTGGGTGAAAGCAAACAGTTCTCTAATTGGACATGAGACCTATTCAATAAGGAAGAAAACATGCCTTGTACTAAAAACCTATCCAACTGCCCAGGGCCAGTGAAGACACAGGTCTTGGATGAGAAACTATATCTGTTATTTTACTAAACCAGCATAACCCCTGACCGCATTCTACATATTTGTCCTTATACCCACAGATAAGTGTAGTTCTCACCCCTCATCAAGGAAACTTCTCTTTAGAACAGGTGAAGATCATCACAGAAAAGTGTAACCCATCAAAATGTAGAGTGGTGGAACCCTGTCCCAACTAACAATACATCTACGAAACAACTCCCATGCCTAAGGCTCAGGGAACATTGCTGAAGAGGATCTGGGATGAATGTAAGAGCCAGAGGGTCAGAGGGTGTCTCCTAGTCAGAAGTTGCACACGTAAAGCCTCACCACCAAGACTGCTTGAAACATGAGCTGAACAAGGGAAACAATAGGCGCGCTAAAGTGGGTGGGGAAGCCTGCAAGGCTCCACAGAGCTGCAGGCAGCTAAGGATTGCTGGGAGCTGGAGAACGGGTCTGCCCAGGGAAGAGCACACCGCTTGGTTTCCAATGCCAATGGTCTGCCCTGAAAGCACACATACAAGTAGCACAACATAGATTGAGCAGGTTATATTTATGTTTATACACATGATACACACATATACACACATGTGTTATTACAATTGATGAAAAAAGAGGTCATGAATTTGAAAGGCCAAGGAGGAGTATATGGGAGGACTTGGGGGAACGAAAGGGAAGGGGGAAATGTAGTTATATTAATCTCAGAAATAAAAGAAAAAAACTAAAAAAGCAACAGTTATTATAATTAAGAGAGAGTTATAGATTTTTATATATTAGTATTAAATTCTGTTTTATAAGTTTATAAATTCCGTGGTGTATGTTTAAATAAATACTGTATTGTATTTGTATATTTAAAAAGTAATGAAGAAAGAGAGGTTGGAGATGGTGAACAAATGCTGGCAGTTTGGTAAAAGCTGATGCACAGGGAACCAAGTGTCTGGATGTACGATGAATACAGAGCCATCACTTGGGAATAGCTATCTTTTTTACCACCATCATGACCTCCCCTATGTGGGTACCACCATAGGGCCTGAGGCATCTGTGTCTGACACCGTTGCTGTCTGCTAACTGGGTGAACAGACCTCAAGGTGTTCCACAACACGAACCCAGAACACGTTGAGGGCCATAACTCCGCTTGTGTGAGCCCATTTATTTCTAGGGACTCATACAATACAGTATCTGTGTCTTTCAGTGAACAGATATGGGATTTTAGTCACATCTGCAAATTTTCCTCCATAGGAAATTTCCTGTGTTGGTGTGTGGTTGAATAACCAGGAGATAATAATCCGGGGGAGAGGTGTCTGTAAAATTCTGCTCACCACAGAAAGCAGATAGATATAGATTATACAAGATGCTGACCTTTTACTTGAAGTAACACCCGAAATAGACTCAACAAGTAAGCATATGTATTATAACCTCTATGGAAATAACTAAAGCATGCTACATAGGGATATAGTTAAAAAACAAGGAAGAATTAAAAAAAATATTTAATTAACCCAAAAGAAAGCTGGAAAGAAGCAGAGGAATGAAAGCAGAGAAGGCAGCAGAGGACTCGTAGAAAGTGATGAAGTGGTATTTTGAAATAAAATGAATAAGTAATTAATACAACAAATGGATTAATCTTCAAGTTCATCCATAATAGCTTCAAAAGAGTACATAGTACATTTTCCAGGTATATGAATTAATAAAGTACTAAGAAAAAAATCTGTGGTAGAAGAGACAATAGTTATTGCCTCTCTAGGAAGTGGGCAGGGGCTTACTAAACAAGGATATATGAAAATTTCCTAGAGTAATGGTCACAATGTACATCTTTATTCTTGCTTGTATTATGTTTGTATATACACCTATCTGAGGTTGTCAAATGGCATTCTTATGATTCATGCATTTTTAATTAGATTTTTAAAAAATACCAATCCAAACCCACTCCCTCCCCTCCTTCTATTCCCTCCACACTCCCTCCCACCCCACCCCCATCCAATCCTCAAAGAGGGTAAGGGACTTTGCTTTGTGGAAGGTCCAAGGCCCTCCCTACTATATCTAAGCTGAGCAAGGTATACATCCAAAGAGAATAGGTTCCCAAAAAGCCAGTACATGCAGTAGGGATGAATCCTGGTGCCACCGCCAGTGGCCCCTCAGTCTGCCCCAGCAATTCAACTGTTAACCACATTCAGAGGGACTAGTTTGGTCCTATGTTTGTTCCTTACCAGTCTGGCTGGAGTTGGAGAGCTCCCATTAGCTCAGGCAAACTGTTTCAGTGGGTGAACCCATCATGGTCTTGACCTCTTTGCTCATATTCTCATTCTTTCTACTCTTCATCTGGACTTTGGGAGCTCAGTCCAGTGCTCCGATGTAGGTCTCTGCCTCTGTTTCCATCAGCTGCAGGATGAAGGTTCTATGGTGACATTTAAGATTTCATCAGTCTGAATGCAGGGCAAGTCAAGACTGGGCTCCCTCTTCTCTATTGCTTAGGGTCACGCACTTTTTTGTATGTAAGTTTTATCACAAAAGAAATTTTTAGCTTTTTTTTAGTTCATAAAATCACACTCATCTCAGATTATTTTAAATTATAATCATCTATATTTGCTTACACCCTGGATGCCAATCATTCACTTATGACTAGCAGTGGCAAACTGGATGGTTCAGGGAAACACAGTGAAAGTGAACTGTGTAGCACCTAAGCCAAAGATCCATAAAGTCACATCTCTGTAGTTCTAGGCAGTAAGATACAGCTTTTTTTTTTCAGAAGACAGTTAAGAAATACTAACTGTAGTTAAGATATACAAGCTAATATAATTTTGATGAAGTACACTGATGTCTTCAACTTCCTTGAATAGAATAAGGTGACTCATATAATCAAGGAACAGATATGTGGTGTAAAATTCTTTTGACTTGTTTGTATACTTGAAACCTTATATAATGAAACACTGGTAAAAACTAAGGCGATGTAAAACATTTTCAGCCAAATGACAGCTGAGAGAATTTGCTGATAATGTTTCAGCACTATAAGAGATGCTAAAGGAAAGTTTCAAGCCAAAGGAAAAATGCCATCACATGGAAATTTAGGTCTTAAAAAGCAAAGAAATGACATGAAATTGAAAATGTTGTTCTACATTCTTTAAAGCTAATTATCTTGTTAAAGTAAAGCTGGTGAGGGTATATTGGGATTTAGATATATGTAGGAGAAAATAAAGAGCAGTAGTGCGGAGGATGGTAAACAGAATTTCACTTTGGTCAGTATGTGTAGTATGTAGTTAAAGGTAGGGTGATACACACTATTCAGAGTAATACACATGTATTTCAGAGTAACTATAAACCAGAAGCAGAGTTATAACTCAAAGGACAATATAGGAGGTCTAATCTAGAACCAATATGTGCTTGATAAGCCCAGATGAAAAGAAAAAGAAAGGAATAAATAACAGACAATAAACAGGAAATAAGAATTTATATAAAGAGACTAAATATGCTATTTAAAAGACAGAGACTGTAGACTGAATAGGAAAGCAGTGCTCAACCTGTAGTCAAACGTTTCCGTCGGGACCTCCAACTCCCCAATAGTGACACAGAGACTTGTTATTAATTATAAAAGTCTGATAGCTTAGGCTTGTTACTAATTAGCTCCTGTAACTTTACCCATTTTTATCAACCTACTTTTTGTCTTGTGTCTTTATTACCTTTACTTTCTACTGCCCATAGTTCTTCCTCTCTGTCTGTCTGGCAACTCTTGCAGCTCTGCCCTTCTGCTTCCCAGCATCCTCTCTGTCCCGAACATCCTGCCTAGCTATTGACTATCCAGCTTTTTATTAAACCAATCCAAGTGGCACATATTCACAGTGTACAAGAAGGATCTTCCACAGCATCAACCCTGTGTTGTTTATAAGATACACACTTGAAATACAGATAAAACCTAACAAAATGCTTAAGGAAGAACAATATACACATGAAAACGCCAAGTATTAGAAAACTGGTTTGGCTATATTAAAAGTCACCTAAGAAGCATCATTAGAGACAAAAGAATATATATTTTTTTTTTTTAGTGAGAAGCTAAGTTTTGGTTTAATTATTTCTTTAAAGGATTCTGAATTTTTTCTTCTCTTTTTTCAAGACAGGGTTTCTCTGTAGCTTTGGAGGCTGTCCTACAACTAGCTCTGGTAGACAAGGCTGGCCTTGAATTCACAGAGATCCGTCTGCCTCTGCCTCTCGAGTGCTAGGATTAAAGGCATGCGCCACCACCGCCTGGCCAGATTCTGAATTTTAAACAGGTTGGTGAACTATTGTTTTATTTTTGAGATCTGTTCTCTCCTCTCTCTCTCTCATCCATATCATTCCTCTAATACCATTAATCTATTCTAAAATATTTTTGCAATTTTATGACCTGTAAAAATTCTTCACAAATATAATGAAATTACTTTTAAAGAAATATCTATAATTTCTCCCTTTTAAGAATACACCTGCCTTTCACCCCTGCCCTCCCACAGTCTGTGACTACATGCACATATAGTTTTTATAGATAAGACCACAGGACAAATGCAATTCTGTTCTCTGGCTGTCACTCTATGAGTAAGACACCTTGTTTAAGTTACATTTAGCTATGGCAAGTTTCCCCAAGTTTGGGACTTTGTTCTTGACAGTTGTCTGTCTTAAGTAGTTGCTAGGGACACTGTAATATCATCAATACCCACTAGATTCTAGTAGGCCCAGCCCCCAGGTTTGACAAAGATGTCATTGCCAAGAATTCCCTAAGAGGTAAAATGGTCCTGGCTTAGAATGTTTATCCACTAATGTTATGCATATTCAATCAATGGCTCATACACTGCCAACACATTTCCTCCTACTGAATACCTGTATCAATTCCAACCTTTGGTGATCATAAATCTTACTACAGGAGACATTTCTATTGCCTGTCATTTCTTAATTTAGACCCTTTATTTCCTTTAGGTTAAATTCTTGAAGGTGGTGTTTGTCACTGTGTCCAGCGCAGCTAGGATTTGACCTAAGGTGATGTGATAAGGGATGAAGAGAGGACAATGACACTGAGGGACAACAGTCATGTACACAGAGATGCTGGGATCAGGTGGGCTGTTGGTGCGAGAGAATTGTCTGCATTCTGTCAATCATGATTTAAATAAACGCTGATTGGCCATTAGCCAGGATATATAGGTGGGACAACCAGACAGGAAGTAGAGGCGGAGCAAGGAGAATAGGAGAATTCTGGGAAGCAGGAAGCTCTCTCGGGATTCCTGCCCAGACCACCGAAGAAGCAGGTGACCTGCCCCGCTGAAGAAGGTACTAAGCCATGTGGCTAACATAGATAGGGATAATGGGTTAATATAACTTATAAGAACTAATACTTAGCCTGAGCTAATGGGCCAATCAGTTTATAACCTAATGTAGACTCTGTGTGATATTTTTGGATGCTAAACGGCCGTGGGAACCGGGCAGGACAGAAACCCCGACAAGCTGCCTGGCTCTCATGTTACAGGCTGTGTGCACTCCGATAGAGTCAATAGCAACTGCCACAAAACCCCGGAAACACAGCACATTTATTTTGTCCACCACGGGGTGGGGGTGGGTAGTTAGGCAGTCTTTGTAGGAGGTCTCTGTAGGCAGGCTGTCTCAGGTTACAGGTATCCTGGAGGAGGAAGCCACAGTGGTTAGTGTTTGCACACAGGGGTCCATCTACTGCCAACATCCCCACTCAGATAAGAGGAAGGCTTTGCCAGCCAGTTCTGAGCCTGACCCACAGAAGGGAGACTTTGCCAATTCCCCATAGGTCTGAGGCCTTGGTCCTTGATATGGCTGTGTCCATATCAACAATAAACATTTTCTTAGGTCTTCATCTACTCCTTGCACATTCCCTCAGCACTTCCTTGGCTCCCCATAGTATGTGGGTAAAGGGACACCCATCCTTTTTGAGTCTTAAGGTGAATAGTGATTTTCAGACTGAAAGCTTGGATTTTCCATGGCCTTTTGCTTGAATTCAAGAAGCTTGCTAGTTTAAATTACCTGAATCATTTAGGAAGTACCTGAGTCACAGAGAAAAGTGTTTGGCAACTTCTATATTTTGGTTCTGGGTCAACAAATTAGTTATCTGAGGGATATATTACTATAATAACCCATAAATCATATCTATACTACATAAATCAAAGAACACTGACATATGATGAGAATGTAAGAGTACTAATGTATGGAACGCATTATGATAAACGGAGGTACATAATAAAGAAAAATGTGGCACATCCATCAATGCCTCCACACTCAGGGAGATGGCAGATGCCTAGGCTGGCAGGAAGAGCACCAGGAAGTAATGTGATGCCCACAGATTCTGCCTGGAAGGGACCTGGGAAAGCGTACCTGATGCTGTAAAGAGAATGCTAATGTAGAGTTTGACTTTCAAGAGACTTCTCAAGTGTGGTTTTTCTTTCTGTCTTTTCTTCCCTGATCACCAAGGTATCTTGTGACTCTGGCTGTGGGAGTTATGTGTGAATTTGGGCAGGGAGTAAACTCTCCCTCATTTGGTGTGTGCACTGCTCCTTTAGCCCAATTTTCCTTCTGTGTTCTCGCTTCTCCTCCATTTCATATTCATCTTCCAGTTAACTTGCTTGTCCCTTCCTTAGGGCTGGCTGGCTGCCCTGAAACCCTGGTGGATCAGATCACTTCATCATGGGATCTCATCACTCTCAACTCCCCTTCTTGACTCATGTTTCCGTTCCCGTCCATTGCTCCTGTGTTCCACAGGGAAAGGCAGAGTGTGTGTCTTGCTTTTCTCCACGTCTCTGCCATCCACTGTGTTGCCTGGTGGAGCATATTCATGGAGGAGTGTTCCTAAAAATGAACAGGAAAAAGTATCTTCCAGCTGGGGCTGAGGGCTGAAATTCTGTCCCTGGCAGATGCTGGGTCAGTGAAGCACAAGGCTGCACTTTCTAACCATACCCACCTGTTCTCCCCTTCTCAGGAGGGTTGAGACACTCCGAAGGGTCTTCTAGTGAAGACTGTAAAGTTATTTAGTGGAAGCCAGGGATTCCAGATAAGGGGAGGCTGTCTAGGCTGTGGGTTTTGCTGAATCAGACCACAGATCAGTTGGATTTATCCAGCATATTCTGGGCTTCCCATGCATGGCAAGGTGATGAGAGAGCTACCCTTTCCTAGGACAAGATCATGACTTGTGAGTGCTCTGCCTATCAGTACCAACTCACCCCTGGAATTTTAGCATGCTCTGCATTATGAAACAGGATTCTCAAAAAACCCAACCACCAAGCCAAACCAAAACCAAAACAAAAAACCCGGAATTTGTTTCTCACCAACCACAGCCTTCAGCCAGGCTCTGCTTGTTTCCTTTTCCCGCCCCTTGACTACAGCTCAGGCAGTTCCCACACTTTTGTGGTTCCTATCACTCTAGTCATGGTCATGTGGACAGTCAAGATACACTTTAAGTAGCCAGGAGCCAACTAAATTGCAATCTCAAAACTTGACCCTCCCTGCCAGGCTTCTTCACACTCCTCAAGCGTAGCCTGGGACTCCCGTCTCCTTTCCTTGCTTTCTCATTCATCTCATTCAGCATCTCATGGGAAGGGAAGGAGGATGGAGAATTAGAAGAAAATGAATGAAGCTCTCAACGGGCTTTGCTGTTACTGCTGCCTCTTAGCTTGTGGGGTGGCTGTAATGGTCTCCAGTGCCAAATGGGATTGTGCTCACTCTCTTGTAGGTACATACATGGGGTTTACAGAAGCCTCCGGGGTACTGTCTCAATGTACATGTCCTTAGCCCTTAGACTTCTGGTTAAATGGCCCAACGACCTCTCATGACCCCTATTCCCAGCTCCTACCTTCCATATAGTCTCTTCAACAAGATTCCCTGGCCTATGGCAGATACACTCTTTTCCTCTAAACTGTGGCTGTCTAGCTTCATGGGCTCTCATGGGCCGCTTTGCTAAACATTCTGTCTTTAGGACTGCTAAGACCCAGGAATTAAGTTCCCTCTACTACTAAGTCCAGGCAAGTCACACCCAAGCCTCTGAAAAAGAGGCCTACGGTCTTCACTGGAGCAGCCTTGGGACAGCCTGGAATCCTGCAGCTCAGCAAGCATCCAGCTGGAGAGGGCTTCACACATGCTCTCTGCCGCGCTCCTCTCTGCGGGTGCCCCAGGAACCTTCCTCACCCAGTCCAGGTTGCACATGGGGATGGGCTTAGGGTTATAGGACCATTTGATTCTTTCTTATCCAGCATCTCGACGCTCTCTAGGGACATTTAACATGAATGACTCATAGCCATGGGATTTTCTGAGCCAAGCAAGAAAATCTCATTATTCTCTTTTTGTCTAGATAACACATGCCATCAGATAACACTGGCTAGGAACTGGGCTTGGCCACCTCCATGCTGCTTTGCAAGTATTAAGAGAAAGGAAGTAGCAGCAGGGCTAGGCGTCTAGAAATACCAGGATTTGGGACTCGGGGGCTGAGCTGAGCCTTGAAGGACTTTTTAAGGTAAAATATTGGATTATAAAAGTAATACACTCTTTATTAAAAAAAAGGAAGCACCAGCGAAATAAAGCTTTCTTCCCTCCAGCCTCCCTTCTTCCCCAGGATGACCTCTCCTGACCGTGTGTTCTGCGTCCTTCCAGACCTTCTTTATGGGCATATAAACACACCTCCAAGCCACAAATACAGCACCTTCCCCCATAGCATGCCATCTGCGTTGGCTTGGAGGATTTTAAACAGTCATTTATCCAGTGCTTGCGCTCTCCCGTGGCTTGCTGTCACACTGCACTTGTCACTGAGGGCAGGGTGATAAAGGAGCTTGTCCCTAGGTGGAGAGGTGGGCTAGGCCTGCCTCTGTGCAAGGATGCCAGTAGTAGGCTGATAACCAATCTGTGCCTTGCTGCCCAGCCACAGTCCCTGGTTCTGTGTCTGTGGGGAAGGCTAGCAGGTAAGGGGAAGCTGATTCTGAATTACAACGAAGGTACTGGCTCTTCTAGAAAGTTAGAAGGTGGAGCCCACCACGTTAGAGATGGAGCAGAGAAGGCGACAGGCCCATTGAACGGTGGAATCTTCTGGAGTGTGTCGCCTCCCCCATGCATGCAAAGGAGCCTAACAGGTTCCTGTACAGACGGAAAGTATCCACTGGGAGACTCCTCAGGAGTCTCAGAAGGCGTTTTCCTACCCTCTGGGGTAGGTGGTCCAGCTGGGGAGCAAGTCACGCTCGAAAGAAGGTGAATCACTGTCTGGGAGTGGGATGGAGGAGTGTAGTATTGCCCCGGTCAGGCTTCTGTCTGTGGGTAGCCTCCTCCAGGTTCTCAGAGAGTTAATGTTATTGTCTAGTTAAAACATCTTTGTAGGTCTATATTCCATCAACTCCAGGAAAAAGAAAATATCCACTCCTTTTAGAGGGCACCTCAGGAGGGAACATAGAGATATGACCCTGCCATTCTTATGGCTCCATTCCCATCTCCTGGCCCTTCAGAGATTCTAGAATACTCCCCACATAGGGAACCACTAACATCTGACCTCGCTGCTCCACCATTTCTTGGCTTAGCCACACACTAATCTCAGACTGGATGGTGGCCCTTCCATCCACCTAGTCTCTGTTGTCCTATGGCTAGCTTACCCCAGTCACTTTTTTCTTACCCCACCTGTCTTTTCTCTGTCTGACTCTTCCCCAGATGGACCCCTCTACCTTATTTGTCTAGCTCTTAATTGGTTCTGACTCAAGGTGATGTCTGGGTGGTTTGGGGTTTCCTCCCAAAGTCCACTTGCACTCTTTCTTTCAGGTGACATAGAGCCGGGCGTGTGAGCAGCATCCCATCTCGTGGTATACTGTCTCCTATTGCAGTGCTCATGTCTGACCCTTCCCAGGATGGCGCAAATGAGAGGAGGTCCAGGTAGCCTGGCCTAGCTCTCAGAGAAGGAAGACATACCGGCCTTTCTACAAAGTAGACTTTACGTGCAGCGACAAACCATTACATGCTCTGCTGAGGTAGAAAATGACATTTTTCTTTAAGCTCTGTTGTGTTTGAAAGTTATTTGAATAACAGTATACGTGTACATCCCGATCAGGTCTATGTACGAGCAGCTCTCCTCGGAGGCACAGCCCTTCCAGGGCACATGTTTAATCTTGATGGGATGTCGTTCCGTTGGCAAACAGCATTCAGCTCAGTGTTCAGCTGATAAGAATGAGCTCCTAATTGTGTTTTTGTGAGAAAAAAAAAGACTATTAAAAATATAAAAATTTACCTCAGAAAAAGGCTGTGTTTCTTATATATGCTGCTGCGGAGAGCCTGGAATAGCTTTCACTCCACTTCACTTCTGATCTCAATTACTGTGAAGCTGGGTAAATGCCATGGGTCATAACAATCCCACAGCCTGGATATTTGGTTGTCTTGAAGTTCCTTTCACCAAACAAGTTTTTCTATTGTTTTTGAATTCAGTTTCACTTCTGTGTTCAGGACAGAGGGAAATGTGGCTAGATTACTTGACAATATATAACGTAAATGACCTATATAGCACAGGTGCCAATAGAACCCTTGTTCCTCTCTGCAACCTCATGAGCCCGGCCTTTCCTATACACATTTATATCTTCACTCTAGACTTCCAGACATTTACCAAGATGGCCTAGTAAGCTCCTTCTGCATCATTAGAGGGATTCCCTGCCTAATGTCCTCATCATTTCCCCCCCAAACAGTTCTAGAGGTCAACCAACCATGTGCTCAGGTAGTCATAGCAATGGCCCTACTTCTCAGCATTGAATTTTTATCTTAGTTACCTTTCTCCTTGTTGTGACTTAACATCGTACAAGAAGCAACTGAAGGGAGAAAGGATTTTTTTTTTCAGATCATAGTATATTCTACAAAGGCAGTGATGGTATGATGAAATGAGAGACTTACAACTGCCGTGGGAACTTGTTTACATCAGAGTGAATCAGAAAGTAGATGGGAGAGGAGGCAGGGCCAGACTGCAAATATCAAGTCTTCCCCCCCCCCCCCGGGGACGGTTGTGGAATATTATTTTAAGATGTGTTACATTCTTTTATGCAGTGGAATATTTGTCCAATGATGCAACAATGTGTTAAATTTTTTATGTTGCATTTGTTTAATTCTGTGAAGCTGTGTTACTTTGCCTGTCTAAAACACCTGATTGGTCTAATAAAGAGCTGAATGGCCAATAGCAAGGCAGGAGAAAGGATAGGTGGGAATGGAGGGCAGAGAGAATAAAGAAGAGGAGAAATCTGGGAAGAGCAAGATCAAGCAATGAGAAAAGGAGATCTAGGAACAAGAAAAGGAGGGCATCAGAGGCCAGCTGGCCAGCTACCCAGCTACACAGCAAGCTTTGGAGCAAGAAGTAAAGAAAGGTATATAGAATAGCGAAAGATAAAAGCCCAGAGGCAAAAGGTAGATGGGATAATTTAAGAAAAGTTGGCTAGAGATAAAGCAAGCTGAGACTGGGCATTCTGTGTGACTGTTTTGGGAGCTGGGTGTGCGGACCCCCGAAGAACAAAGAGCACAAGAGTAGACAAACAACTGATGGTGACCCACACCCTCCGGGGATATTCCACCGCCTAACAGTTCTTCAACCTCCCCAAACATTGCTGTTAGCTGGAGACCAGTCATTTGAACACATGCGCTCAGGGGGGACACTAAATTTAAGCCACTGGGCCTCTTTTGAGTTGCTTCCTCTTCATTGTCCCAGTATCCTTGTTTAACAAAACTGTGACCTCAATTCATGAGGCAGGTTGGGGGTGGGAAACAGAATCAGCTTCCCTAGTTGACCATTTTACTCATGCATCGGGTTTACTCTGCTTCAGAATTGCCTCTCACGTGGCTCTCAGTACCCGAGGAGAAGTTCAAGCTTCTGACTAGTCATTAATGTTGACCTTTGACCTTTCTAGATAATCCCAGAAAGGAGCAAAGAGGATTTGTCTCTCAGTTTCTACCCTGTAAACTTCAGTTAGAGAATTTCACTTGGAGAGCTTGTTCTTTATAAGCCTATTACAAAAATAATACAGCTACATAATTGCAGGGGGAAAATGAAATTTATTCTCTATCTGCAATGGCCTCAAGGGAAAATAGAAGCACATAGAAAATTCACTACTTAGGAAAAATAAGCATAACCTTCTCCAAATGCTTTGTGATTTAGTCATCAGAGACTTTGGGGAAAAAAAATCTATTTATCTTAAGCCTCTAAAGAAATGTCTTCATTGAGAGATTATTCTGGTGAAATTTATTTTAAGGAATTATTTAAACAACCATAATTCCTTAAAATTCATTTTATTGATCAGAATTCATTTGCTGTTACTTTGGTTCCTCTTTAGTTATGGGTAATTATTCTAAGAGAGCTGATTGCCTGTTATAAAATATAGGGGTTTTATGTTATAAAAACATTTCAAATGATCTATTGGCCTAAAGGCTGCTGGGGAGGACTGGGCTGGCTCCAGGAAGCAGATCACTTTAAAGTTGATGGGGCTTCATCTGGGCTTACAGGGAAGAACATCATCAGGTGGCCTGGTGCAAAGCAGAGTAGCCATGTGTGACTCCAGTAGAAACCCTGGCAGAGGGCTGGGCTGGATTTCTGGAGATAATGTGAAGTGACATCTTGGAGGGGCCTAAGGCTAGAGCCTTCCTTCTAGAGAGAGACACTGTGCTTCTCATAACATTGATTCTTAGGATATTTCTACAGTTTCCTGCCCTGGGCTCCAAGAAAAGCAAAATGAAAGAAAATGAAATCTAATGTCCCCAATATTTTTCTGTGGCAGAACTTACGCCCTTACCTTTTCCCCCAAAGTCAAATATCAAGGCAGACTATAGTGTAAGCAGATAAGTGGGTTGTGACTTGGGAACGGGTGCAGACTGAGACTACTTGTTCGTTCCCAGTTGCTCAGACTTGAATATTCACACAGAAACTGTATTAATTACAACACTGCTTGGCCTATTAGCTCAGGCTTCTTATTAACTAACTCTTACATCTTAAATTAAGTCATTTCTATCTCTATGAGGCTGTGTGCTACCAGTAAGGTTGGGGGAGCACACTTCTGCCTCATTTGGCAGCTACATGGTATCTCTTTGACTCTGCCTACTCTCTCTATCTCTGTTTGTATTTCATGCTGGGTTTTACTCCACTAAGCCATTGGCCCAAACAGTTTTATTCATCAACCAATAAAAGGAACACATGTACAGAAAGACATCCCACATTGAAAGGCTGGAAAAGATTTCATTTCTGTGCTGGACCTTGATGCAGGAGCTCCTTCTGCCTTTAAAAATAATATGTCAGTTATTCTAGGCCTTAGCCAAAGTTGGTTGCTTCAAAGCTGCAAATGTGACTTTGGGTGATTGCCCAGGTAGCCAGTTGTCTCTGTGATTTGTTGCATATTTTGGAAGTTGTTTGATTGCACTTCCTAATTACTCAGGTAACATTATATCCCTTCTCAGATCTTCAATGGGGTTGAAGACTAGATAAATGTAGTTACTTTCCTCTCATGACTTGGCCAAATTATTTATTATACAAGACTTAAGCTAGTTAGAATAGGATATTTATTCTTATTGTATATAATTTTGTAGTAGGTTTAGAACTCTCTTACTTAAACAAAAGGGGGAGGTGCTGCAGGAGCTCCTTCTGCTCCTTCAGCCAATAGCCGCTGAGATACCAGCCCACTGGGGTGTGGTCTCTTTCTCTTTAAAAAGTAGCGGCAGCCCTCTGCTCGCTCTCTTGCTCCAGCGACTAGACTCCTTTCCTGGCTGTTGTGTAGGACGGTGTTCTGTAAGTTTTTTCCCCTCAAACAAATAACCCTTTGAATCCAAACTGGTGTGGGATTGTTTCACGCTTTAGGACCCTTTTGGAACCTTGAATTACACTCCAGCTCCCAGGATAAGCTGAAGGCTGCAGAAGAACTGAAGGCCACCCCTAGGCCCCAGAATAAGCTGAAGGCCATAGGACCCCTCTTTAGGGGAAGTATTAGCTAATGGAGAAACCTAAGTTACATAAAGTTGTTGACTGTAGCCCATTCCCCCACCCAGCTTCCCCTATCAGCTGGGTGATATCAGCTGGGCAATATTTCAAGCAGCCCCTGCAGTTAGCACAGCAGATGTTTGGAGGACATAATGGGGGGGAATGTGCTGCTATCCCCCTTAGGTACTAATAGCCTACCAGGAACTAACAGCTGAGCTTTGCCTCACCTTTAGCCAATTGTGATATAGGATAAGTAATTTTGTATTTTGAGACTGTAACCTTGTGACTGCTTTGTGGTTTTGTCTTTATAATCCCCTTACAAAAACAGGCAGGGTCCTTCTCCCTCCATCTGCTGTGTCAGACTGTGAGGCAGAGGACCTGTGCTAGCCCATACTTAATAAACGAAACTTAGCTTTTGCATTCGGAAGTGTGGGTCCATGATGATCTTCTTCTGGGTCCTAAGACTCAGGCATAACACACATCATCTCCCCTTTTCTGTCTAAATAAAAAGGAAGGTTTTAACTTTAACACAGTATGATTACACATAAAAAAAGGTTTAAGCAAGAATTACAGCTACAATATTTAGTCATCCATTTGTATCTGGTAAAATTAAAGAAAATATACTATCATCTATTTTATCTTTGTGAATCTAAAGTTTCATATCTAATTTATCTTTTTTCATAATTAAGGAAAACAATAGCTATCTGTCTTCAACTCTTCAAAGACCCCAGAAGGATAAACAGGAAGTGCATTATTAGCAACTTCCAAAAATTTAGAATTGACAGAAACATCTTGCTTCCTGAACAGTCACCCAAAGTTCTTCTGTCATGTCAGGGCATCCATCTTTGGCCTACAGATCCATAGTATCCAGCAGACATTTCTATGAAGCAGGAAATTTGAAGATTTGTTTTACCTATATTGGCAGTTTTCAGTCACTTTCTTCTATGTTCTGCAGAATGTCTGGCAGTTTCTTTTGTGAAACAGGAATCCTGAAGGACCATTCCATCTTTTGGAAAGTTCAGCAGTCACTTTTCTGTGGGTCCTGCATGTTCAGTTCATACAGCATACCATCAAGCAGTCCAGGCAAGAGCAGTTTCTTGCTCAAATGGCTAGCCTTGTCATATTGAAGGCAAATTCCATGAGTTTCTTCAATGTCCATCAACCTGTTTGAAGTAATTGGTACTGCCAGAAGCAGACATGTCTCACTGTCAAGAAGCCTAAATTCTTAAAAACCTTTTAAATGTCATATTGTGTAGGTCTTTGAAAGGTGTGAAGAATACCTTCTCATCTGAAATATATCTCTGTACACCTAGAAAACCTAATTAACATGACTGCAATACTGAATTATTACAGGTGACTATTAATCTGTATTTATTAACTATACATTATATTTATAAATGAGCTGCACAAACACAATACCTTAAACAAGAGCAGAAATACATATACACAGTATAGCAAACCGACTTCAAATTTGTAACAATAGACCAAGAATTCATTTCTATATCATATCCCCCTGTAAATGAAAACAAACATTTATAAACAATGGTGCTGTGGGAACTCCTTCAGTCAATAGCTTTTAAGATACCAGACCACTTGAGTGAGGTCTCTTATACTATGAATGCAGATGGAAAGCTTGCATGACCTCTCTTGGCTTCTAGATTCAGTTTCTATTTCCCATGCATGCAGAGGACTGTTGATCTGTGGGTCTATCCCTAAATTAAGAACCTTTTATTATACTCCATTCTGAGCTAACATGGGGCTACTTTATTTTAATCATCTACAAAGGGGGAAGACTCATGGTGTCCATCATGAGATGGAGACAACTCACAGTCAGTGGGATTTGATTTGCCAATGGTGAGACCTTGAACAAACCTTTAGGATGCTCCATGTCTCTGCTCACCTGTACAATGGGAAAAAAAGACTTGTACCTCATATCTCAGTGATGAAGAAGCTGCAAAATAATCCACATGAAGTGATCAGCCTAGAACATGATCCTTTATAAGTCCACACTGTTGTTAGTAATTTCTCTTCAGTGGGCCAGTAATCCCCATCTCAGTATGCCATTGTGATGACAAAATAACGTAATTTAGGCAAAGGACACCATGTCAGGTACACAGTAATTCCTCAAAGTAAGCATTATGGTTAGGAAATTAAATGTTCCCAATGGCCATGTGTGTTAAAGCTATGACACTGTTGGAGGGTGGGGTCTGGGGAAGGAAGTTAGGTTTTTTAAGAAGGCCCTTAAAGGATATATTGAGACCTCAGCCCCCTTTTTTGTTGTTGCCTCCCAGATACGTGAAATGAGCATCTTGTTATACCATGTTCTCCCTACCATGATGCTGTGCCTGCCACAGGCTCAAAGTAATAGGATAAGTGACTGTGGGTGGGAAGCCCCAAATCATGAGTAAAAATAAACATGTCTCCCTTTTAAGTTGTTTATTTCATGTTTTTGGCAGTGAAAATCTAACTAATCCTATGGTAATCGTTTATATGGAGTGTCCACATTTGTCTGGGCAATTATTGCATCAGACCTTGTCCACCTTTCCAGGCTTCCTTCTGTCCACTTTCCTCACTTCTGCACTCCAGCCACACTGGCTTCTGTCAATCTCTCTATCTTTAATTCCAGCTTCCTTCATCTGTTCTTTATGTCTGTTCTTGGCAGCTCATCCTCATCACTCAGGTTTCAAATATAAAACCACCTGCAGCTAAGTTCTAGTTAAAAGAACCTCTAGGGAGTACCTCTTCCTGGCTGGCTACTGACAAGACTATAACATAGTGTATACCATTGACTCATAGTCTCTAGTCTTCATTTCACTGAAAGTTCTATAATAGCAAGAATGTCTCTTGTCCATCATGGGACACAGGTTAACGTCCAATACAGGACAGTTGCTCGCAAAACACCATCTCCATCTTTACAGTGATTTATGTTGAGTCACCACTGGGAGATGCCCCAAGAGGATTTATTTTGGATTCAACATCTTTAACTCTTGAGAATGCTCAGTGTTGAGTGGAAAAGGTCACATACTAGGCATTACTAACAGCAGGGAGGACGTATCCCTGAGTGAAATGGAAGCTGATTGAGTAAGAAGAGAGAGCTGTGTTTTCTATGGGGAGTCAATAGCAACAACATCCTCCTGAGGCACTCAAGTGTCCAGGAAGAGAGGCAAGGAAGATACCCGCTCACTTCCTGGGGGAGGGAAAAGAGTGTACATTGTTGCTCACTGCAGCATGGTGGGAACCCTCAGTCTAGGCATTGGCTTTCCAGGGCTTGGTTCCTTGGCAGAGGAAAAAATAAGGAAAGACGGCTAGAGGACCAGGTGCAGCGCCGGGAAGGCAGTGCATGAGGTCCAACAGAGTCTCAGTCTGGAAGGTGGAGGTGGTCTGGGGGACTAATACCTTGTGTGATTAAAGGGGCAGTGTTGAAGGTGAACAGACATGTGTAGCAGGTTTTCTTTTGGGCCACCAACTAGCTCCCAAATCATGACATGGAAGCTTAATATTAGTCATGAATGCTTGGCCTTAGCTTATACTTGTCCTGCTAGCTCTTATAACTTAAATTAACCTGTTTCTCTTCATTAGTATTTTGCCTCAGGGCCTTTTATGTTTCTTTCATTCTGTATGTCCTACTTTCACTACCTGCTCTGTGTCTGTCTGTCTGGCAGCTGGCTGACGATTGGCTGGCCCTGGTTGTCTCCCTCTCTTTTTCCCTTGTTTTCCCCCTCTTCTCCTGAGAGCCTAGATCCATCTTCCTACTTATTCTCTCTGCCCGCCAGTCTCATCTATCCCTCTACTGCCTGGCTATTGGCTGTTCATCTTTTTATTAGACCAATAAGGTGCCTTAGCAGGCAAGGTGAAACAGCAACACATCTTTTTTTATTGTAATTTTTTTATTGATTTTGAGCTATATATTTTTCTCTGCTCCCCTCCCTTCCTTTCCTCTCCCATTCATCCCTCTCCAATGGTCCCCATGCTCCCAATTTACTCAGGAGATCTTGCCTTTTTCTCCTTCCCATGTAGATCCACGTATGTCTCTCTTAGGGTCCTCTTTGTTGTCTAGGTTCTCTGGGATTGTGAATTGTAGGCTTTTTTTTTTTACTTTATGTCTAAAAGCCACTTATGAGTGAGTACATATGATATTTATCTTTTTGGGTCTGGGTTAACTCACTCAATATGATGTTTTCTAGTTTTATCCATTTGTCTGCAAATTTCAAGATGTCATTTTTTTCTGCTGTGTAGTACTCCATTGTGTAAATGTACCACATTTTTCTTATCCATTCTTTAGTCGAGGGGCATTTAGGTTGTTTCCAGGTTTTGGCTATGACAAAACAATGCAATGTTGCTATGAACATAGTTGAGCACATGTCCTTGTGGTATGATTGAGCATCCTTTGGGTATAAACCCAAAGGTGGTATTGCTGGGTCTTGAGGAAGGTTGTTTCCTAATTTTCTGAGAAATCGCCATACTGATATCCAAAGGAGTTGTTACACTCCCACCAGCAACAGCAACACATCTTTACATCATTAAACAAATGAAGCATAAACAAATGTAACACAACTTTGCCTAGTTAAATAATATTTCACAGCAGACGTGATCAAAGCAGGGAGCAGGGACTAGCAGGAGCCTCTGTATCTCAGCAGCACAGGAAATAGGAAATCTGTCATTTCATATACACATCCATTTGTCTGTAGACATATTGTTCCTTCCTTCCTCCTTTCTTTATTCTTTCCATCTTCCCCTTTTCTCTATTCTACACATCATTTAGGCTAAGAGCTTATCACTGTTGGATGCTAGGTTACAGAAAGTACCACATTCTTAGTGACCTTATTTGCACTGCTGAGGTGGAAGATAAGCAGGGTGAGGTGGAGCATCCTCCTTCTGAAGGCACTTTTTCCTTAGATTGAACACAAACCAGGCGGTTTATCTCTTAACCATTTTAATTAGCATGCAAAGTAATAAGTTCCACCGTGACATTTTCATACATATACGTCATTTCATTATGCTCTTATTTGCTATCTTCTGCCATCTCTCTTGTTGGTCTAGTTCCTCCCCCAGATAGTGTGTGCTTTAGTTCTCATTAGTTCTCATTAGTCTCTCCTGTTCCCTTCCCCACTCACCATCCACCCCTTTGGGTCTCTGTGTCTTTCTCTCTCCTCCCCACCGTGTGTGTGTGTGTGTGTGTGTGTGTGTGTGTGTGTGTGTGTGTTTAAAATGAGATTCTGCATTTGAAAGTCGTGAGATATTTGATCAGGCCCTTGTCTTTCAGAGTCTGGCTTACTTTGCTTAACATAATGATCTTTGGTTTTATTCATTTTCTTGAAGACATCAAACTTACTCTCTTCACAGCTGAACAAAAGACCTGTGTGTGTGTGTGTGTATGTATATATATATATATATATATATATATATATATATCTCACAATTTTTTGATCCATTAATCTGCTAATTCTTAATTTGTTTAATGAGACAGGGTCTCATGTAACCCCAAATTATTCTTGAATTCACTGTTTTGCCAAGGCTGGCCTTGATCCTTGTTCATTCAGGCCTTACAGGTGTGGGCCACCTGACCCAGCCACCATTCATCTGGTGCTAGGCATCTCGGCTGCTTCCGTTATCTCGGGTATCACAAGCAGTTCTTCAGTGTGCTCCCTGAGCATCCTTCAGATGCACCTAGAATACGGTAAGTGGATCACATAGTGGTTCTAATTTTTAGTTTTTGCTCCATACTGATTTCTGTAGGGGCTGCCCCAGTTTACCCCCTTCACCCCACTACAGTGTATAAGGATTTTTTCCCCTCACATCTTTGCCAGTGGCTGTTTGTTTTCTTGACAGCAGCTGCTCTGACTAGGGTGAGATGAAATCTCAGAGCAGTTTTAATTTGCCTTTCCTGGAGTTGAACACGTTGCCAGATATTTCTTGCCTATCTGCGTTTCTTCTTTTGAAAACTGTTCATGCAGTTCCTTGATCCCTTTATTGATTGTGTGATTCGCTTTAACAATGTTAACATTTTGGGCTTCTTAGTAGATTTTAAGCATTAATTGCATGCCAGCTGTGTACTACTGGGGAGCGTTTTCCTCCCACTCTGCAGCTTTCTCTCCGCATTGCTATTGTTTTCTGTGCTGTGAGAAACCCGTTCATTTCATATAATCCCATTAGTCAGTTCTTGGATTAGTTCAGGCACTATGGGAGTCATTTTTGGAATGCCCTTGCTTATGCCGATCTTGAAGTGCCCCGCCTATCTGTTCTCTAAGAATTTCAGGTCTTACATGGAAGTCCTTGACCCAATATGCATTTTTTTGGGGGGTTATAGATTGAATTTACGGATACAGTTTCCTCCCTCCCTTCATCTTTTCCTTTATTTCTTTCCCTCTTTCTTATTTTTGTCTCCTCATCCACTTCTTATTTTTGTCAATCTTCCTGTCACTCTTTGTTGAAGCTTCCTCCTCCCTCCTCCCTGCTGCCCCACAATGTATGTTTCTACACTCTAATCAAAGATCAGATGGTTTTATCTATGTGAGGTTATCTCTGGCACCTTGTTTTATTTTGTTGGTCTGTGTATCTGTCTTGTGCCATTACCACGTTATCTTTGTCACCATGTCTCTGAAGTATGATTGAGATCAGTATGTGGTATTGCTGGCATTACTCTGTATGCTTAGATATACCCTTTACATTTGAATGCTTCCAGGTGAATTTATAATTATTTTTATGTTTTCATGAATAATGTTGTAGTATGAGGAGTGGGCCCCTTGTTCCGTCCCGCCAATTTGTAGTACAAGGAGCCGGCTGTGTTCCTGGTGCTCGGCTAGCTTAACTCCCAAAATAATTACATGGAAATTGTATTAATTAAATTATTGCCTGGCTCATCTCTAGCCTCTTATTGGCTAACTCTCACATCTTGATTCAACCCATTTCTAATAATCTGTATGTCACTGCGAGGTCGTGGCTTACTGGGAAAGATTCAGTGTGTCTGACTTGGCAGCTACATGACAGCGGCTCTCTCTCTCTCTCTCTCTTCTTCCCAGAATTCTGTTCTCTTTTCCCCACCTATCTAAGTCCCGCCCTATCAAAAGGGCAAGGCAGTCTCTTTATTTAACCAATGAAAGCAACACAAATGCAGAAGGACCTCCTACACCATAATGTCACTGGGATTTTGATGATATTAGATCTATTGATTGCTTTTAGAAATAAAGTGATTTTCACAGTATAAATTTTGTTAATCCATGGGTGCAGAAGGCTGCCCTATCTTCCAGGGTCTCCTTTAGCTTCTTTAGTGTTTTAAAGTTTCATTGTACAGACTTTTTGCCTCATTGGTCATGTTTTCTCTAGGTACTTAATTTTTAAAAAGCTATTATGAATGGGATTTTTTTCTGACCTCTTTCGCAGCAACTTCATTATTAATATGTAGAAAGCTACTGACTTTCATATGTTGATTTTCTGTGCTATTTTTCTGGAGGAGTTTTTTTTTCTTTTCTTTTTTTTTAGATTTGAGACTTTTCTGGTGTAGTCTTTAGGTCTACATACTGAAAATAGGGTAACAGTTTCTTCCTGTTCTACCTTCATCCATTTATTTCCTTCTCTTATTCCTGTCATAAGTAAGACATTGAATACTACATTGAAGAGTGCAGAGAGAGTGGGCACATTGTCTTACTACAGAGTTTGGAGGCGTCAGTATCACATTGGCTACAGGTTTGTCATATCTAGCCTTCATGACATTGATATATGCCCTGATGTTCCTCTGTATTGTGTCATGAAGAGATGTTGAACTTTGTCAGTATCTTTCTTCATCTTTTGAGATGAGCCTAGAATTTCTGCCTTTTAATTTTATTTATGTGCTGTATTACATTTGTTGATTTGTGTGAATTGAATCACCTTTACACTGCTGTTATGAAGTCAATATGGTTATGGTTTATGAGCTCATAAATGCTCTCGAATTTGGTTTGCAAGCATTTTATTGACAAGTTTTTTTATCTGGTGTATTGGTGTATAGTTTTATTTTATGTGTTTATTCAGGCTTGGCTAAAATAAATGAATAAAAAACACCAAAAAGTTTTTCCAGTAAAAAGAAAATTTATTACAAAAGCAACCTAAATGTAATAAGGTGACTGAAAAATAAAAACATGATTTTTTTTTTCTTCGAGACAGGGTTTCTCTGTAGCTTTGGCTGTCCTGGATCTTGTTCTGTGGACCAGGTTGGCCTTGAACTCATGGAGATCTGTCTGCCTCTGTCTTCTGAGTGGAGTCTAGGTATTAAAGGTGTACATCACCACTGCCCAGCCAAAAATTATTTTTTTAAGAAAAAAATGATAAAGTTCAAATTCTTTTAAAGTATAGTAGAAAGACAAAGGAAAACACCCCCATGAAAAATACAAAAAGAAAAATTAAAAAATGCCCATTAATAAAAAAATAGACAAAATTTTACAAATTTGTGAAAACAAAAGCTAAAGGTTTTGTAATTGTGAAAGTGCAGCTAGAAGTGAAATGAAAGGGAAAGATGAGAAATGAGGTGGAAAAGGGGCATTGCCTTTGGAGCAGCTGATTTCAAAACTCTAAACATTTTTTAGATCAAATTTATTATGTTATGGGTATATAAGTGTTTTGCCTGTGTGTATGAATATGTTGTACTATGTGCATGTAGAGGCCAGAAGAGGGTGTCAGATTTCTTGGGACTTGAGTTACAGACAGTTGTGAGCCACCATGTGTGAATGCTTGGAATTGAATTCTCTGCTAAAGCAGCAAGTGCTCTTACCCCAAGCCATCTTTCCAGGCTCTATTTTTGTGCCGCTGGAAATGGAATATTGCCAGGTTGTAGAAACTGGGGAGTTGAAAATGTGGAGTCTTGTCCTTCTTGTGGTTCATGCTGGTGCTGAGCCTGTGCTGGCCAGGTGTCCTCTCTCTGCCAAAGCTGCTTCTGCTTAGTTAAATTCCCTTCTTCGTTCATGAGTGCTTCTGTTGACCGCACTTGGCTTTACAGTATGTGGACACGTGGGTTCTCATGCTCTCCTAAGACGCTTCAGGCTCTAGCTGGGAATAGAGTGAGCTGGGAGTTGAGAGGCAATTACGGCAGTGAGACCTGTGCAGATGGGTTGGGTCTGGATACATTCAGATGTCACTAAACACGGGACACCCTGCTGGAAGCATGTGTCTGTGGATTTCAGGTAGTATTCTAGAGCTTCAGCAGTGATCCTCATGACAGATGGCTGCTTGGAGACTTGCCCTCTGACCTCAGGCCATCAAACTCCAGAGTTACTCTCAGTTGATGAAATCTGTTACTAGGTACCATATTTCCCTATATTCTTCACTATATGGACCAAATCTCTTGCAGTGTGCACCTTTGTCTTATCAGCATCCAGCTAGGTAGCTTTCCATAACTGTGTCCCAGGACAGTCTCTCATCCTAGTGCTGTGGTTTGAATCACACTTCATGATTTGGGACAGTTCCCTGTTCTCAGCTCCCCTGGGCAGCTTGGTTTTAAATAATAGATTTTCAAAAAAAAATTCCATTGTATTTATTAATTCCACACACAATACTGTATACCATAAGGACATTTAATTAGATGATTTTTTTTCCAGGGTTCACACTCATAGGTATAAACTTTCCTCTGAGAACTGTCTTAGCCGTATCCCAAAGGTTCCAATAAGCTTTGCTTCCATTTCCTTCTTGGAGTTTTGAAATTTCCTCCCTGCTTCTTCAGCGACGCACAACTCACTCAAAGGTGTCTTGGGTAGTCTACAAGTGTTTAGGGGGCACTGTGATTCCTCTTGCTATTGATTTCTAGGTTTATTCCAGTACAATCTGATAAGGTAGGGGAATTTATTTTGGACTCTTTTCTGTGAGCTAAGTCGTGTTTTCTGGCTGCCTTAGTTTTTGTTTCTGGTTGCTCTGATAAACTATCCTGACAAAGGAAACGTAAAAAAGGGATTATTTGGTTCACAGTCCTAGGTTATAGTCCATCATGGTGGATCTCATCCACAGTCACCAGCAGGGAGCAAGAGTTAATCCGTTTATGCCCCTGCCTTGCTAGATCTCCCTACCTTTATACAGTCTGGGATCCTCTGACAAGGGAAAGGTGCATCCACAGTGGGTGGGGCTTCCCACTAATCAAGCTAATCCTCACAGAGAGGCTACAGGGCATCTGAGTCCAGATAATCCCTTATCGAGTCTCCCCTGGTGACCTCAGATTGTATCACTTTGACAATCAAAGATAACCACACACTGTCCTGGAATGCGATGTAAAAGTTGGTAAGTTTAACCCCTGTTCCATAGGAACAATGATGCCTTTGCCTGGGTGACTTTTATTGAGCCCTGGCAGCTATTGCTGGGCCTGTAATCACATACCTGATACCTCTGGAGGAGGGGGCTCATCCTCTGAGGTCCGTGTCTTCCCCACAGTGCTATGCATAGACAATGGAGTCAAGCCCAGAGCCAGACAGAATGTGGTTGTAGTAGAAATGCCTCTCCAAGAACAGTGTAGGCAGGCAGGAAAAATGCAACTCTGCTTGGGTGTGACTGCATGGGGGGGTGAGTCAGTACCCTGTAGGGGCACTTTCTGATGCGCACGCGCACACACACAGCAGTCAGGAGCCATCCTGACTGCTGCCATGTACGGACATAGCTCCGAGGTCAGTGCGCTCTCCGGTAACTGACTATGTGGCTAAAATCCCTGACATTCATTAGGGGAGGTGCCCTTGCGCGGCAGACAATGTGAACATCCATCAAGAGCAGCCCTGCAGACAAGGTATGATAAATGGATATAACCCACGTGGCACGATAAGACAAAGGTGAGGGAGTACGGAGATGGACCACAGAGGGAGGTACCTTTTCAGCCCCTCCAATGCTCTTGCATGTTAGTCATTCCTTTGCTGCTGCCACAAATATTGGAGCAGAACAGATTAAAGGAAGAAAGATTTATTTTGGCTCACAGTTGGTTTCAGAGATTTCAGTTGATGGCCCACTGGCCTTTTTTTTTTTTTTAAAGTCTGTAGCAAGGCAGAAACATCATGGAGGGTGTGATAGACAAAAGTCATGTGAATAACAGCACCCAGGAAGCAAAAGACAAGTAGCAGGAAGGGGGCAGGATAAGATATTCTCTCCAGTGACAGCGTGCAGGTGACCCACTTCCTTCAGCTCGGCCCTTCTTCCCTGTTCAAGGCTGTCTGTAGTTTGAATCTATCAACAGATTTACCTGTTGATTAGATATAAGCTCCTATGCTCTAGTCACTTCTGGGGATGTCCTCACAGATAAACCCAGAGGTATGTTTTACTAACCTGCTAGGTGTCAATCCAATCAATGACAGTTACAACCATTGCCTCCTGAAGTTTACACCCGCACCTGGATTCTCTGAGTCACAGGTGGTGAGCGTGGCCCCTCTTCCTTGTGTTGGCCCATTTGCTTTTCTATCTCTATACTGCATTGTCTGGCCTTGTTTGAGTGACAGAGTCTGAGTATGGTCCAGTCCCTTAGGTCCCCATGCCACATCCACAGATGGGATACACTACACACCTGCTCCTATTAAGTCCCAAACATCCCTGTTCCTATCTTGTTAGAGCTGGGCAAGATGACAGCTACTCAGGCCTTGCAAGGAGGAGGGGGGGTAACAGCAGGTCTATTTCTAGAAGGGAATTCTGTCTTCCTTTCTAGTGTGCTTCCTCGAAGAGCATCATGGAAGTAGTATAGTTGGTAAAAGCAAAGGAAAATAAACAAAAAACCTGTATATGGGTTCTGAAGCCAGGACCTGGGTAGAATCCAGAGATACATGCTCCATTAGGTGAGTGACAATGAACATTGTGGTACATGGGACAATAGCTTTTCAAAGATTTCCAGGTCCCAGTCTCTGGAGCTTTTGGCATGCTATCTCACATGGAAGAAGGGACTCTGTAGACATCATTAAGTTAGGAACATTGAAATGAAGAGATTTTATTGGATTATCTAATAAACCAACATCATCACAAAGGCCCATATAAGAGAGAAGAGAGACACTACACCGCAGGACTCAAAGACGGAGGGAGGTCTGTGAGCCAACAAATAAGGGATGGCGTATCTAGAAGCTGGAAAGGTCAAAGAAATACATTCTCTTCTAGACCCTTGGAGTGCACAGGGCTCTGCTATGACACTGATTATAGAAAAATGCATCAGTTTAGGCTCTTTGACTGCCAACACTGTAAGTTATAGGATTGGTGGATTTAAGCTACTGGGGTGCAGTGTTTGCTAGAGCAACAGTAAGGATATAGTGCAGGAACGTGACTTTGTGTCTCAACTTCAAGGAGTTCATTTCTAGTGAAAGCAGAGACGAGAAGGTAGGAATTCCTTTCCCGATGAAGCTATTGTGAACGTGAAACACAGCAAGTCTGGAGTGGCCGGGCAAGTAAGAAGAGGGAGGGAGGAACAGAGAAAGGCCTTCGGCATGGACCCCGGGCAGCTCTTCCCACCCCGTGTCTGACAAAGTACCTCTGAGATTAGCTTTTAATCAAGTTGATATAAGTTAGAGTCATCTGGAAAGGGGGAGGCTCAATTGAAAAGATGCCTCAAAGATTGAGATGCCTCAATTGAGAAGCGGCTCAAAAACAAGCGTGTGGGACACTTTTTTAATTGTTGGTTTGAGAGGGCCCAGCCCACTGTGGGTGGGGCTATCCCCAGGCTGATGATCTGAGGATATAGTAGAGAGCAGACTGAACAGGCTATGGAGAGCAAGCCAGTGAGCAGCATGCATCTATGGCAGTCGTTCTCAACCCGTGGGTTATGACCCCCTGGGTGCCACATATCAGATATCCTGCATATCAGATATTTATATTATATTTCATAAAAGTAGCAAAATTACAGTTATGAAGTAGCAGTAAAATAATTTTATGTTTGGGGGGTTACCACAACATGAAGAAATATATTAAAGGGTTGCAGCATTAGGGAGGTTGAGGACCACTGGTCTATGCTTTGCCTCCAGGTTCCTGCCTCCACTTCCCTCAATGATCAACTGTGACTGGGAAGTGTAAGGCAATTAAATCATTTTCTCTCCAAACTGATTCTGCTCATGGTGTTCATCACAGCAATAGAAAACAAACTAGGATGGTTCCCACTCATTTTTAATAAATTTCAATCCAGAGTGGGCAAATACTTTTGTAAAACATAATAGAAATGAAACATTAGAAACAGGAAATAAAGACAAAGTCTTCATTTCAGTTTTATTATTAGATGCGGTAGTCAGGATTGTTCTCGGTGATGGCCCTATCAGTCTCTACACACTTTCCTTGATTGCCTTGCTTTCATGAGTATATACTAGTTTGGTGACTGTTCCTGCTCCTGGACCACATTGTGAGCTTGTTGGTACCTGGAGGTGGGCCTGGGGAAGTCAGACCATTGTGTAGGCAATGGGAAGAGTGAAGTTTGGCATATGAATAGAGGTTTACTAAGAGGAAAAGAGAAGATAGCATGTTTAAAGTGTCATGGTAAGGAATGTGTTGTGTCTCAAACATGAATTTCCATAAGGTATATTTGATGTACTTGATGGATCTAGATTCTTGACAAGGAGAAGAAAGTGGCCTATGATGTTAATGATGAGATTGATTTCCTTCAACTTGAAGCCAATTGGGAAGCGTCTCTTACCCTTGGGACCGAGTAACAACTTTTAGTAGAACCTTCCAGGGAGACCAGGTCCCTTGTTTGGTCCAACCTTCCCTAGCCCTCCTTCAACTCCTGGCCTGTTGGGTTTCATCCAAGTCTCACAGGTTGTCCTGCCCTAGGGCCTCCGTTGTGTCCTTCCTTGGTTTGGCATGGTCTTCCAATCTTGCTAGGGAGTTCCCAGCTGTACTTCCATAGGGGGCTTCTCTTCCCAGATTTGTCCTGTTACGTAGACCTGTGTGCATCTGGCACAGAGCTTTGCATACTCAGTAACTCTCCGGTGGATGAATAAGCATGCCAGAACATGTCCTTTTGTATACCCATTTGGTTAATGTTAATATTCCTATAAAGCTATAGGTTAAATGAAATTAGAGTGATTTTTTTACCCTCTATGGTGCCTTGTACACAGTAAATTCTTTGTGTGTGTGTGTATGTTGATAAATATTTTTTTATTTAAAATTTTTTCATTTTACATACTAGCTCCAGTTCCCCTCCCTCCCCTTCTCCCACCTCTTCCCCTTATTCCACTTCCACATCCACTCCTCGGAAGAGGTAAGGTCTCCCTTGGAGAGTCAATAAAATCTGGTAAACCAAGTTAAGGCAGGACCAAGCCCCTCCCCACTGCATCAAGGCTGAGCAAGGTATCCCATCATAGGGAATAGATATGGAGAGAGTTGACAACTTTGTCTTGTTCCTGATTTCAGTGGGATTGCTGGTACCACACATTCTTTATCCATTCTTCAGTTGAGGGGCATCTAGGTTGTTTCCAGGTTCTGGCTATTACAAATAATGATGCTATGAACATTGTTGAGCAAATGCCTTTGTGGTATGATTGTGCATTGGGTATATGCCCAGGAGTGGTATTGCTGGGTTTTGAGGTAGCTTGATTCCCCATTTTCTGAGAAATCTCTATATACAAGCAATTGATCGAGATGATAGCAATTGATTGAGATGACTGATTAGGGCTGGGTGTGGTTAGTGAGCCAAACCTAGAGGAAGAGTTTGCATTCCTTGGAGATCCCTAAGAAAGATGCCGACACTCAGGGGCAATACCATCCTCTGTGCCTCCTGCCATGGTTGGTGGTGAGACTCAGTGAGCACAGGAAACAGACATCAGTAGATGATAAGAAGCATCACTGAGGAGGTGATCGCCCAGAGGAACAGTCGTATATTTCCTACACTAACCAACTTACACCTGCCCCACTGACTTTATTGGAGGGGTTTCCCCAACATTTTCCTTATGCAGCCACAGAACAGATACATTTGATAAAGCTGTGTTCCAGAATGGGAAAATACTGCAAACCAACCAAGAAGACCTGCAATAAAAAATAAGCCAGCAACAATGCCAAGGAAGCAGCAGCTTAGCCCATTTGCATAAAACTTGAGAAGACCTCCTGTATTAACGACTTCGTTGTGTGACACATTCAGAACGCAAAGGGCAGGATCTTGCATGTATTAAGTGCCTTAAATTTGTTAGCAGATGTGACTCTTGACCTCTCTGACGCAGGTCACGTCCGTGGTCCTGGCTTGGCAGGACCTGTGACTTCTCAGAGGGGGCTGTGGGTCTTGGGGACAGATGCTGAGCTGGGATAATGGCTGTTTGCTGTGCCTCAGTGAATGTGAGGATGGAGGGCCACCTGGCCACCTTCTAGCTAGTTTCTCAGCCATTAATGGATTAAAACAGTGATTACCCCTGAGCACTCGTGATTTAATCATCCCTGGAAACGCCCTGACAAACACACCTAGGGGAGAGCTTTAATAAACCCTTAAGCTTCCCCCAAAACAATCAGGTTGACAAGCAAAATTAACTAGCTCACCAGCTGTGTGCCTGTGAGCAAGCTGCTTGTTCTCTTGGGTTCCAGTCTCCACAGCTGTAAATAGAAGGAGGGAGGGTCTAGGAAACTTCTCAAGTTGTTTGGAGAGTGTAGACCATTGATACTATGGAGTGATAAGGGGAGGCAAAAGCCTTACCTCAGGTAAATATGGGATGTGGGCAGATTTTATTTGGTATTTCTAATTATGATAGGCTATATACAAGACAATGTCTATCCGTTTTTGAAATTTTTATTAAAATGCTATTACATGATTTTTCTCATTCCCTTTCTTCCCTCCAAATCTTCCCATGTCCCCCCATTACTCCCTCTCCAATTTCTATCTCTTTTCTTGAATTGTTATTGTGACACACACACATATTTATTTATTTATTTTTTACACACACATATTTATATGCGTGAACATATAAATACTACCTGCTGAATCTGTTTATTGCTTAATAATTTTGAAGCGTGCTCTTTAATTGTGTTAAAGACACAGAGATGTGTGACAGATTTACAGTCTTCCTTCCCTCTGGTAACACTGAGACTTCGTGCTCAACTGAACAAGGCACCTCCCATCTCCCCTCTCCTCAGCCCCTGGAAACTGCCTTCCTACTTTCTTGTGCCTCATCTGAAAGCAATCATCAGTATTTGTCTTTTTGGTTAAAGATTGGTGTATTTTTATTTTGTGTGTATGAGTTTGCCTGCATGCAGGTTTATGTACTACATGAATCCCTGGTGCCCAAACAAGTCAGGGGACATTAGATCCCTTAGAACTGCAGTTACAGACAATTGTGAGCCACCATGTGGGTGCTGGGAATAGAACCTGGGTCCTCTGTAAGAGTGGAAAGTGCTCTTAACTGCTGAGCCACCTTTCTAGCCTCAGAATTTGCCTTTTTTGTTATTGGCTTGTGTAGGTTAGTATGAGGTCCTCGAAGTTCATTCGGATTGCTGTCTCTGCCGCAGCTGCCTCCCAGCTTAAGGATGAGCAGCATTTTAGGTGATGCATAAGCGTTTGTTTGTTCACTCATCTGTTGATGGACACAGGGCTCATTCTCATGGGTTGGCTTCTTAGTTAGGGTTTCTATTGCTGTGAAGAGACACCATGACCATGGCAACTCTTATAAGGGGAAACATTTAATTGGGGCTGGCTTACAGTTCAGAGGTTCAGTTCATTATGTAGCATGATAAATAAAAATCAAGAGACAGATTTTTGGGTTCAACCTGAAGACCAGAAAAGCAAAGCAGCTAGTCACTGGCTCTTACCTATATCACAGTCCAAAAATGGCAATCCTGCCTCTAGGAATCCTCAGAATGAAGCTGAGCCTAAAACCTGTCTCCTCCCATTTCGTATTCCTCTCTAGCACTGGGATTAAATGCATGCATCACTGCTGCCTAGTTTCTATGGCAAACTGATGTGGCCACTGGGATTAAAGGTGTGTGCCATCACTGTCTGGTTTGTATGGCTGGACAGTGTGGTTGTTTTACTCTCTGATCTTCAGCAAACTTTATTAAAATCCAATGAAATATCACTACACCATTATTGTCATGGCAGGAAGCATGGTGACAGAGACAGACATGGTACTGGAGAAGGAGCCAACAGTTTTAGATCTGGTTCTGCAGGCAGCAGGAAGAGAGGAGAGACACTGGGCCAGGCTTGAACATCTGAAACCTCAAAGCCCACCGCCCCCAGTGACACACCTCCAACAAAACCACACCTACTCCAACAAGGTCACACCTCCTAATAGTGCCACTCACTAGCGATCAAGCATTCAAATCTATGAATCTATGGGGCCATTCTTATTCAAACAACCACAGATGGTTATTGGGAACACGGTGCACACATCTCCCACGAGGATCCTGGTTCCAGTACTACTCTTAGGCACTTGCTCAGAAATTTTACTTCTGGGTCATGTGGTAATTCTGTTTTCAAGTTTCTGAGGAAGTCACAGTTTTTGAGGAAGTGGCTGATTTACTTTATGTTCCTACTAGAAGTATACAAGGGCTTTGGTTTCTTCCCCTTTCTTCTCTCTCTTCCTTCCTTTTTTCCTTCCTTCCTTCCTCTCCCCCCTCTCTATTTCTCTCTTCCTTTCTTGCTCTCTCTTTCTGCCCTTCCTTCCTTCTTTCTGCCTCCCTCCCCCTCTTTCTTTCTTTCTTTCTTTCTTTCTTTCTTTCTTTCTTTCTTTCTTTCCTTCCTTCCTTCTGACTCCCTCCTTCCCCCTCTCATTCTTTCTTTCTTCCTTCTGTCTTTCCTTCCATTCTTCCTTCCTTCCTTCTTTTCTTTCCCTTCCTTCCTTCCTTCCTTCCTTCCTTCCTTCCTTCTCTCTCTCTCTCTCTCTTTCTTTCTTTCTTTCTTTCTTTCTCTTTTTTTGGAAACATGGTTTCTCTGTTTTATACCCCTGGTTGTCTTGGAACTATGTAAGCCAGTAGGCTTGGTTCAAACTCACAGAGATCCATCTGCTTCTGCCTCCCAAGAATTGTGATTAAAAGTGTCTGGCTGGCTTCTGTTTCTTTACTTTTTTGAGAGGAGGGCTTTTGAGACAGGGTTTCTCTGTGTAGCTTTGGAGCCTGTCGTGAAACTCGCTATGTAGATTGAACTCACAGAGATCAATCTGTTCCTGCTTCCCCAGTTCTGGGATTACAGGAATATGCCACCATGCCCTGCTTATTTTCTTTATATTATTGCCAATACTTATTTTGTTTTCATTTTTACTTATTTTTAAGAGTTGTTAATATAATTATTGTAAGACAGTATGGATTTAATTTCCCTTTTCTTAAGAGGTTGTGGTTTTGAGCATTTTATGTGCCTTTTAACTGTTTGTATGAAGAATGTCTATTAAAATTCTTTGCCAGTTTATTTATGCTTTAGTGACTTCTTCTCTTAGAATGTTAGCTGTCAATCGTTTTTGAGAGGGGAGATTTTTAAGAAGTAGTTATTGTGTGCATGTATGTTGAGCACCAAACAGGAGTTCAGATTCACACTACCAATCATAACGCAGTGCTGGGACTCAAATTCACACAATAGATTCACACTGCAAATGATAGTGCCATGCTGGGACTCACATCTGCACGACAGATTCACACCGCAACTCATAGTGCAGTGCCGGGACTCACATCCACACAATGATGTCAGCCCAAATGGGCCACAGCAGACAGAGGGCAAGGGTGTGGGGAAACCGGGACCTAACCAAGACTCCAGACGCTTGCCACCTCGCTCTCAGAGCTCAGCTAATCTGCTTCTACGACTTCTCAGATACCCTCTGTTTTGAATAATCTGCTGCAGTCCAGGGGCTTCTGCTCTCAAAGAGGAAGTGACTGACCCTCAGAAAATCATTTCTGCACATTTTACGGAGAGAAGCTGAACAATTTGTTGATCTCATGTAGAGATGAAGGTGAGAAACTTGAACCAGCATTAATATATTCTTGTTTCAAAAGTCTTTATTTCATAATACCACATTGTTATTTGCAGATCAGACTGTTTTCATGGGGAAAAAACCCAGGAATAATGATCAAGAAAATGGGCCCATAATGAAAAAAGATGTTGAGATACCCAGAGGGCCTGATACCTGCTGGAAACACTGCCTGAAATCTGACTTCCCAGATTTGCCGAGAGCCCATGCTATGCCCTGCGGAAGCTCCCAGCCCTCCACTGATGTTGCGACTTGCCAGGGGACTTATGGACCCGTTATCTCACTGTCAGTCATATTCTTGGGCCTGTGGGTGATTTCTCCTTGTGGCATAGCATCCACACAGACATGGAGACACACTGATTTTCCTAGCTAGTTCTTGATCTGGAGGAAAAGCTGCTCACCCCAGGCTTCGCTCACTGAGTACAGCAGCCTTCCTGGACATGGGGAATCCACCAGCCACGCAGACAGTCTAAATCTGAGTTTATGACTGTCATTCCATATCTTATGTCATCATCACATTTAAGGACATCTCACTCTATACCCCATGGAATCCCTTCACCTCTTATCACCTCCCAACCCTTTCCTATTTAGGAGATCTTAGCCCACTGTGTGATGCTATAGCAGAATGTCACAGACTGAGTAGTTTATAAAGGAAGTAAACGAGACTGGTAAGTCAAAGATTTGGGGCAGAGAGGACAGTACCTGTTATTCTGGCTATGTCATTCCACAGTCGAGGGAGTTAGGGGGAAAGAGGGTAAGAGGATAGGCTCCTACTTGGATAATAGCTCTAACAATGGCCATTAAGGTGGAGCCACTAGTCTCTAATCGCCTCTGAAAGTTCCCCAATGTTAAATTTCGATAGGAGCTTTGGAGGGGACAAATATCTAAACCATAGCTCAGAGGAACACAGGTCTTTCACCCGCTCCTGCTTATGAACATCTTGCTATTGCAGTACCACTCCTGGCCTCCAGGTGGAGCAAGAGCTTCCCGTTCATGAACAGCTCTCTTCTGTTCACTGCTTGCGGTTTCCCCAGGTCCAGCTTTATTTGTCGACCCTTAGCTGTTGTTGCCACAGTCTGCAGCTGCTCATTTCCTCTGACAGAAGCAGCATAGTCCACTGTCGTGTGACACTATTCCCAGGGAGACACGAACAAATGCCCACTCACCCCAGAGAGGGAACCAGTAACAGAAAAGTATAGTATAGCAGTATAGTATAACAGTAAGCATAACTCCAAAGTCCAATGTGGTTAATCAATGTGTTTTATTTACTTACTGAAATATGGGCGAGGAGCTACTGACAGGAGCAGAAACCACTCCAAGACAGCTGCGCCACCAGCCTGGATGGCAGCTCATGAAAGCTGGAACCCTGGAACGCACTGTACAGCCTGCAGGCACCTCAGCTGGGCTGGAATCGCGGGAGATTTCACTGCTTATCTATGCTTGGGGGAGAGACTAGCTTAATGTGTTTGGTTGGTTTCAGGAACTCCTGAAGACTGAGTTGTTTCTTTCCCCAGCTTAAGGAACTTCCCTGCAAGATGAAATGTGTCACCTCCTTTTAGAACTTTCTGTGTCTTAATTAGCTTCCCCGACGGTTGGGTTTTATCAGGGAGGAAATTGTTACCGGACACCCACCTTAGCCGTCCTGAGGTGTAAGGGAAGACACTTCATCCAGGCAAAGCAGCCAAGGCAGGCTGCAGGCTCCTGCAAAGTGTGCAGAGTACTGGGCACTTTGACACAGGACTCTGCTTGCCTTAGAGGGCTACATGGTCTGAGTAGGGGCTAAATTTTCTTATCTCGTGGCTAGACATGGAAGGTAGAGTCCTTTAAACATTTTCACATCTTCAGCTGAAGCAAGGCATCTTCTGCAGAGGCCAACATTAAGTCTGCACTGACCGAGTGAGCAAGCACAGGAACGGCTTCACTGACTAGAAGAGGGACACTTATAATTTTTTACTAATTCTTTGGAAGTTCATACAATGTATTTTGGTCAGATTTACCCCCAACTGCTGTGCCTAACTCCTCCCAGGTCCTTTTCTACCTCAGTCCCTGCCAACTTTGTGTCATTAAAAATAATAACCCACCAGCTCTGATTTGTGCTGTGTATATATTTCTGGGTGTGGGGCATGGTGGATCTACAAGGAGCCATACCGTTAAAAAAAACCTGACTTTTCTTCCCTCTCACCCAGAAGTTATCAGCTGTCTGTAGTTCCTCAGTTAGGGGTGGGTTCATGAACCCCTTCCCACTCTGTGCTGTGGTATTGATTGGCCTGATCATGTAAAGACAGCAACAGGTGCTGCCTTGAAGCATTAGATATGGGTTCTAGTTCCAGTGGCACCGTAGACTCTCCGGACCCTCACTCTGCAGACCTTTCCTCCATGGCCAGCTCTGGGTTCAGAAAGGGCAACCCCTTCCCTCCTCCAGTGTGTGTGTGTGTGTGTGTGTGTCTGTGTGTGTGTGTGTCTGTGTGTGTGTGTCTGTGTGTGTGTGTGTCTGTGTGTGTCTGTGTGTGTGTGTGTGTGTCTGTGTGTGTTGTAGCAAGGAGGGGACTGCTTGTTGGTTCCCGGCTGCTCAGCCCCGAAATAATTACACAGAAACTGTATTAATCAAATCACTGCTTGGCCCATTAGCTATAGCTTCTTATTGGCTAACTCTCACATCAGAATTTAACCCATTCCTATAAATCTGTGTATCGCCATGTGGCTGTGGCTTACCGGCTAAAGTTCCAGCACCCGTCCAGCAGAGGCTACATGGCTTCTTTCTGACTCCACCCTTCTTTCTCCCAGCATTTAGTCCAGTCCTCCCTGACTAGCTCTGCTCCGCCCTGCCCTGCTCTTCTATAGTCTCAAAGCAGTTCTTTATTCATTAATGGTAATCACAGCATACAGAGGGAAATCCCACAAGAGAGAGAGAATGTGTGTGTGTGTGTGTGTGTGTATGTGTATTGTGTTTGTGTCTGTGTTTGTGTATGTATGTGTGCTGTGTTTGTGTCTGTGTATGTGGTGTGTGTGTTCCTGTGTGTGTGTGTGTGTGCGTGCGTGTATGTGTAAGCTGATTGAATCCAGGGACCAGCTCCTGTTATCCCTCCAGCCAGCAAGCCCAGTTCTGGAATTGTGTCCAAAGAACCTTCCAAATAGAGACCTCATAGCCATGAGGTGGCGCCATAGTTCCAGCAAAGCCCTTTGCAAAGACTGAATTTCTGGAAACTTGTGACTGTACCCAAACTCCTTCCACTTGTCTGTGAGGCTCTGCTCTCAGGGCAGTGATACATTCTCATCTCATCTCAGAAGAGGGGATTAACACCACGCCGTAGCTAATGAGAATGAGGAAAATCTGTTTCAGAAAGCAAAATCCTAAGCCCATTCCTTCCTTCTGCAGGCTGAGAAGGGCCTCCAATGCTGGCAGGGACAGTTTCTCATGGGGGGAGGGGGGAGCTCACAGGCTGAACTTCCCACATAGATCCTGAGAGCCCATTATCAGAACTAGAGAGTTCAGGGACGTTTTTAGTCCCAGTGTAGCATCTTGGTGGTTGTCCCAAAGGCAGCTGGGACTAAAGGAGGAAGGCTCCCCAACCTAAGTTCCCGTCATTTCTTTCCCAGCACCCTGTGGTCCAACCTCTGTACTCCCCAATCTTTCAAGGCCCTGTTCCCATCATGCCCCTGGGACCTTCTCCACATCTGGAAAGCTGGAGGTCTCACTATGTAACCCAGGCTGGTCTTGAACTCATGAACCTCAGCCTCTGGATTTCTGGGTTCCCAGTGTGCACTTCAGGCCTAGCCTGGCCACCTTTGTCTGCCTGTTGCTTCTTGATTCATCTCTGAGGTGGTGATTCCCCTGGGTTCAGCTCCACTTCCTAAGCTTGTGATGTTTCCTCTAAACAGCAAGCACTCGAGGGATATTTATGGATGTTGGAGAGTATAGTAAAACATGTTTGCTCCATATTCAAAGAGCTGAGAGATGTTTAATAGTAAAACATAAAAAGGGAGAGTATGTGGGTCATTACTCTTGCTCTCAGAAAGCTATAGATTATGACTTTAGATCATAATCTATAAACTAGCAGTGTGACTGTATTATTATTATTAGAAGCAGCATTAATAACAGCACATTTATCGAGTGCCTGATGTGTTGTGTTCACTGTGCTATGCGTTTTATATATGTTCTTCATTTAGTTTTCCCAACTAAACACTGGGAGGTACTTTTTGAATTTTCCATACTGGGAAAACCAAGGCTTGGAAGATTGAATAACCTGCTTGAGTTTATGACTTAGTACTGGCCAGTCTCGGGGATGAGGTTAGTACTAGTTAATATCTGGAATTAGGTTAGTACTGGTTAAGGTCTAGAATTTAGTTAGTACTGGTTAAGATCTGGGATTTGGTTAGTACTGGTTAAAAATCTGGGATTTGTTTAGTACTGGCCAGGCTCTGGATTAGGTTAGTATTGGCTAAGATCTGGGATTTGGTTAGTATTGGTCAATCTTTGGGTTTAGGTTAGTACTGGTTAGGATCTGGAATTAGGTTAGTACTAGTCAAGATCTGGGATTAGGTTAGTACTGGCCAAGGTTTGTGGGACTAGATAAACCCACATTGATTTTCAAGGCCTCTTTGTCTGATGGGATCAGGGCTCACAAGGGCCCCTGGGAGCCTGCAGAGTTGCACCTACTCAGATTTAATTCTGGAAGGGCTCAGGATTCCTGCTGTGTGGTTGGAGAGACAGTTGCCTGGGGGATGGCAAGAAGTCAGCGCCCTGGGAAGCTTGGTTGGAGAGAAGTCCTGCATTGTCTTTTAGTAAGCAGCAGAGCTAGTGAGAGGAAACTGCCTATGCCTATTCTGCATGACTTAGAGGGAGTGGGTGGGGTGCCGGGTAGTCACCTGGTTGATTTTCTTCCTGGCACATATCTCCTTCTCTGGCCTATGACAAATATCATCAGTAGTCTTTATTTGCCCTGAGTTTAAAATGCTTTTGTGTCTCAGCATCTTCCATGATCCATCAAACCTTTTAAAAGATTAAGAGAGAAAGGGAGGAGAGGGAGAGAAAAGGAGGAGGGGAGAAGAAGGGAGAGGGAGAGAGAATATTCAGCCTCTGTATTTGAACAATAAAGTCTTCAGGACCCTGCTATCCACCCCTCCTGGACATCCTAGCTCCTGGAAGTTGATACTCTTTCAGGGGGTCCAAAATGCCACAGTCTGTTTGGCAAACACAGCAGGTGTTGCTGGCAATGACTGGAGAAGTGAAGCCAGTCTTCAGTAACATCTTGACTCAGCCAAAGATCCTGAGGATGGAAATGCATTTCCTAGAGAAGCAAGACTCCAGCTTGACTCTGAACATTTCCTTGGTGAGAAAAACAATCTTAAAGAGTGATGGTAGGAAGCTCCCAGAGCTCTCTGATGCTGGAAATCCCTTCTGCAGAGAACAAGAGCTTGTGTCCTATCATTAAAAATTAAGCTGAGGTTGCAAGGTCCTGGAAGAATAAATTACTGGTATCTTTCTTTGTTGAGAACAACCTGACGTGGAATAAAGGAAAAGCAAGAGGAACCTGAGGATGCTGAACACCTGAGAGCAGGCAGGTGTGGGAAGCAGGTCAGGCATCGGTGATGTCTTTGCACTTAGATGGCAGCTGTCACAAATGTGTGACATCGGTGATGTCTTTGCACTTGGATGGCAGCTGTCACAAATGTGTTACAGCTTGGCCTATACTCAGGCCTCTAGTGTGCTGGTGACCCTGTAATTACTTAGTAACTTCCTGAGTTGCTCTTCTAGAGTAACTCAAATTTGACTCTGTAACTTCATTTTTTTTTATTTTCCTTTTTTTTTGTTTTTTGTTTTTTTGAGACAGGGTTCCTCTGTAGCTTTAGAGCCTGTCCTGGAACTCGCTCCTGTAGACCAGGCTGGCCTCGAACTCACAGAGATCCACCTGCCTCTGCCTCCCAAGTGCTGGGATTAAAGGCGTGAGCCACCACTGCCCGGCTGCTGACTGTTTAACTTCAGAAAGGCATGCAGGATGTCTTAAACTAGGCTGTGGTGGGCTGAACAATGGTCTTTGGAAGGTGGGGCCAGGCTCTAATTGCTGGAACCCAGAACAACTTATTCAGAAAAGGGGCCTGAGGAGGCCCCTTTAAGAATTAAGGATGTTGATATGGGAAGGCTATCTGACCCATCTAGGTGGTCTCTAAATATAATCACAAGTTTTTTTGTAAGAGGAAGGGAGTTGGAGACTTAGTTCCAGATAGAGAACTGGTGTAGGAGGGTCTTCTGTATTTGTGTTACTTTCATTGGTTAAATAAAGAAAACTGCCTTGGCCTTTTGATAGGGCAGCCCTTAGGTGGGCGGAGTAGACAGAACGGAATGCTGTGAGAGAGAAGGCAATGCGGCAGATGCCATGTATCTCCGGATGTAGGTTAGAATCTTCCTGGTAAGCCATGACCCCATGGTGATACACAGATTACTAGATATGGGTTAGTTTAAGATGTGAGAGTTAGCCAAGAAGAGGCTAGAGCTTATGGGTCAGGCAGTGTTTAAATGAATAGAGTTTCTGTGTAATTATTTTGGTCATAAGCTAACTGGGTGCCGGGAACGCAGCCCTCTCCTCATTACTACAGAGAACAAGCAATCAATGAATCAGAGTGGAGAGAAGCTACTACATGCTGGCTTTGATGATGGAGGACAGGACCATGATCCAAGGAATGCAGCTGTTCAGGTTGCAAAACCAAGGAAGTGATTGTCCCCCAAGAGCCTCTAGAAGAGTGTGATGTTACCAACATGTTGGTTTTAGCCAGCAGAAACCAGTTTTGGTTTGTGACTTCTAGACTTCTAAGGAAATAACTAGATGTTGTTATAAACCAGTTTGCAGCAGGACTAAGGAGATAATACATGGATGAGAGTGAGAATTTGTATGCATGGGATCCTGGCCCACAGAAGCTTGCAATTTAGAAAGTATTTCAGTTAAGTTCTCTAGAAAGACAGAGCTCACAGAAGACAGGTATACAGAGAAACAAGAAGGGGCTTATTTACCAGGGGAATCAGACCATGTGATTATGGAGGCAGAAGAGGTTCATGACAGGCTGTCTGAAAGATGGAGAACCAGACAAATAGGTCCAAGTTCAAAGGTCCCAGAGCCAGTGAAGCAGATGATGTAACTTTTGGACATCATCCAGTCCAGTGGAGTCTAAAAGCCAGAGAACCTGAAACTTTTTCATCCATATCTCTGGAGGGGTGTGCAGAATGAGGAGAAGAGAGGGAGGGAGAATCCTTCCTCTGCCTTTTTGTTCTGTCTGGAATTCCAACAGATTCTGTAGCACTGATCACAGTGAAGGCAGAGCTTCTCCTCTCAGTCCACAAACTCGCTTGTCAATCTTTAGAGGAAACACCCAGCAGACGCAGCTGGGAGAGCAAAGCCGCCTGATGTTCCCTTTTAATAGAAAAAGAATGAGTTCCCTAGAAACACCGACATTCCATGCTCTCTCTCATCTGGTGCTTCTAGTTCCAAATCTTCAGATGTGAGTGTATACTCTGGAGTAACTGCAGAAACCAGAAGAGTAAGAAGGGACCATTGTGTGTGGGAGCCAGCAACAGAGAGGGTACTAGCAGTGCACAAATGATCTGAAGGGGAATGGGAGACATGAGAGGCTCTAATTAGGGAGGGGTAGGGAGATAAACACAAAAGAAGAGGGGAGGGTAAAACGCCATCAAGGATATCTGTGGTGGTTTGAATGTAACTGGTCCCCATAATCTTATAGGGAGTGGCATTATTAGGAGGTGTGGCTTTGCTGGAGTGAGTATAATCTTGTTGGGGGAAATGTGTCACTGTGGGGATGGGCTTTGAAGTTTCCTATGCTCAGGATGATGTCCAGTGTCTCAGGTGACTTCCTGTTGCCTGCAAGATGGAGGACTCTCAGCTACTACGCCAGCACCATGTCTGCCTGCGTGCCATCATGCTCCCTATCATGATGATAATGGACTGAACTGATGAAACTGTAAGCGAGTCATCCCAATTAAATGTTTTCTTTGTAAGAGTTGCCATGGCCATGGTGTCTTTTCACAGCAATAGACCCTGACCAAGACAATCTCTTAAAAAGTCATAAGGAATCATATTATTAATCAGCTACCTAAATTGGTGCATAGATATATGTATATAGCTTAAATGAAAATTTTCCATCTGGGGTGACAGTGTTTCTTTCCCCCAAGAGTCATGTACCATCTAATGAAAACTCCAACTCTAGGCATGAGAGGTTCTCTTTTGAGTTGATGGTCAAGGATGTCCAAGAGACTCCCAAAACATTATAGGCTATTGCTATTGTCCTTGGTTGCCCTCAGAGATGGAAGGTAAGTCCCTATTGCTAAAGACACCATACACTTTGGACATAGGATTTGGAAACCCTTGAGTTAGATCTGACCTGAAAGTCTCCTCTCTGAGCACTAGTTTTTATGGCACCAGAAGGGTCCACATAGCTTCCAGAGGAGAGGGGCAACCAACATTACCTCTAAGATATGATTCCCACAAACCACAACAAAGGCCAACACAGCATGATAACTCTAACAGTACACTAGTAGCATACATACTTTGGTGTAAACCAACAGCTCTGTAAATTGGACTTAAGACACACTTAATAAGAAGGAACTCATGCCTGGTACTGGAAACCTAGCCAACTACTCAGAGCTCCTGAAGACATGGATCTTGGAGGAGAAGTTATAAGACTATGTTTGTTTAAAAGGGGGGGGTGCTGTGGGAGCTCCTTCTGCTCCTTCAGCCAATAGCCTTTAAGATACCAGCCCACTTGGGCGTGGTCTCTTTTGCTTTAAAAAGCAGCAGTAGCCCTGCTTTCAGTCTCTTGCTTCTGGCTCCCGCTTCCGACTCCTAGACTCTGTTCCTGTTCACTCAGAGGGCTGTTGTCGAGGACAGTGATCTGTAAGTTTTCCCCTTAAATAAATAACACTTTTATTAATCATAATTCCAAACTGGTGTGGGATTGTTTTGTGACTTACACTTCATCTGGCATAACTACCATTTTACTAGACAAGCATAATTTTTAACTATATTCTAAGTATTTGTCCTCATACCTACAGGGCAGTGCAGTCCTCACACTTCATTAAGGAAACTTCTCTTTGCAACAGATGGGGTGCATGATAGAAAACCACAACTAATCAAAATGCAGAGGTATGGAGCCCAGACCTAAATGATACATCCATAACCCAACTCCTGCACCTAAAGATTAAGGACCATAGCAGAAGACGTGGCAGAAAGATTTAAGAGCCAGAGGAATAAGGAGTTTGCTGTGAGATTGTGTTTTCTACTGATACTGGAAGCTTCACTCATAAAGTCTCACCAATATGACGACCTAAACATGACCTGAACAAGGACAATACCAGTAGAGATTGCTAATGTGGACAGGGGAAAGACAATGAGGCCTCAACCCAAACTACAGTACCTAAAAAATGTTGAGAGCAGGAGAAAGTCTTCCCAAGAAAAGAGCACCCAAATAGTCAGTCTTGAAAAGAAAAACATACAAGTAACATTATATGTACTAAGCAAGGTGTATCTATGTGTTTAGGAACACACACAAACATGCACACACATATTCACAATTTAAGAGAGACCATGGGTTCTAAAGACATGGGAGGGCTTAGAGAGAGGAAAGGGAAAGAGGAAATGATGTAATTATGTTATAATTTCAAAAAAGTCAAAAATTATTTAAAAACAAGCCTTAGTTATACCTCTTAATAAAAAAAGAAAGAAAAAGAGATGGGTCCCATGCTTACTGCAGCATTGGAAGCAATGCTGCTTTCCCAGCTCCTAAGTGAGGGGAAAGCTGCAGCAAACTCGGAATGCTATCTTGTTTAGAGGTGTTCTTCTTCCCCTGTTCCCCAGTGGTGCAAAGCCGTGAGAACTAAGGGGTTTAGGCTCAGAGAAGCTGGAGTCTGCATCCTGGTGTTGTCATGTTGCTATGTTATTTGTCCTTGAGGGTGTCATTTGAGCTCAACTTCCTCGGTCATATCATAAAATGGAGCTAAGAACACAGGCTGTTGTAACTAAAGTCATGGTGAGATTAGCATAGTTACCATAGGTATAGGTATAATGGCTCTGAATGACCAGAAAAACGATGATGAGTTAGTAAAATATCTGAAGTCTATATTGTTTAGGGGGAAACTGTAACAACTGTATTTTGCAGGTGGATGGAGATGGAAGGTCAGAGAATTATGGACATAGAAACTCTTTGTCTAGGGTGTTGTAACCCAGAGGTTGACTGTGGTCTGCCGGTCAGAGCTTCCTACTATTAGAAGGATGTTCTGTGATATGAGCTAACCCTCCATTCTCATAGTATCAATGACTACAGTCTGCCACTTCATTTTTGGTCTTTAGTTTTCCTCCTTCCATAGATGAGAGGAGGCAGAGCCTAGGATTAGGCACAGGAAGAGAAATGGAAAAGTGATTGCTCTTAAATGAGCGTGGCATGGATTTTATTGACATTAGGTAAGCAGACTCTGGATTCTTAGTGATGTCATCTGCCCTATCATAAGGGATAATGGTATTTACAAAGAGCCTTGATAATGCTGAAGGACAAGCTGCTCATTTTCCTTGAGTATAGTTGAGCTTCTTTGTGCAGAAAAGCAAGCAAGCAAATAAACAAACAAAAAAGACAACACCCAGAGTCCATAGGGCCTAACCAGGGTGTGTTGAGCGTGCCCACACATGACTGAGGGGGCATGGAGTGAGCATGTGAGTGCCTGTGTCCAAGAGGGCTGGGATATGTGCTATGTCCTCTGCTGTCTTGGGCTAAGATTCCTAGGAACAGCAGAGCAGGCGAGAGAGAAGGGGAGTGAGGAAGAAAATGCAGACGGAAGGTTGGGCCATCAAAACAGTCACCATTGTGCTCAATTCTGCTGGAATGGTTAGGTTCAGGGATGGGATAGGGACCATTAACTGGGGTGTTATCTGCCTCTCCATTTGCACATGTTCACACTACAGGGCAGCTGCTGTGCTTTGGATGTTGTCTGTTTCCCAAAAGTCCACAGGTGAAGAAAAGGCTAACCCTGAGGTGATACTCTTGGGACATTGGGGAAGCCTTAGGAGTGAGAGTCTGGTGGGTGGTGGTGTAGGAGGTCCTTCTGTCTGTGTGCTGCTTCCATCGGTTGAATAAACAGACTGCCTTGGCCTTCATTATAGGGCAGCCCTTAGGTGGGTGGAGTAGACAGAACAGAATGCTGGGAAGAAGGGAAGTGTGTGGGAAGAAGGGAAGTGTGGCAGACGCCATGAATCTCCGGCCTGAGATGGACATAGGTTAGAATCTTCCCGGTAAGCCACGTGGAGATGGGTTAAATGAATATGTGAGAGTTAGCCAATAAGGGGCTGGAGATAATGGGCCAGGCAGTATTTCAATGAATACAGTTTCTGTGTAATTATTCTGGGAGTTACTAGCCTGGTGCCGGGAATGTGGTCTGCCCACCCCTCCATACTACAGTGTGGCCTGGAGATCACTGAGGGTGTGCTCTTGAGGGAGTGTGAGACCCTGGTTCCTTCCTTTTCTCTTTTACTGCCTGACTCCTAGCTGTGCTTGCTTCCAGAGGTTCAGACAATGGTCATTCCCTGTCTTGGACTGGAAGCTCAGAAACTGTGAGCCAAAACTAACGCTTTTTATCTTTTGACATTGGTCTCAGTGATTTTGCTATAGTAATCCAAAGCTGACCGTACAGCAGCTGATCATACTGCCAGGGGCATTTCAGAGGCAGAAGGTGAAGAAGTCTGTTGGGGGTGATGGGGAAAGCTTGCGGGAAAGTGGCGAGGCAAGGGTTTTCTCATTATGTTTTCTTATCATTGGTAACTTAAGCAATGGGGGATAAAGTGGCTGTGAGATGAAAAAACAAACAACAAACAACCACGAGACCCATCCTTTTACCAGGACATTTGTTTTCATTGTTGAAATCTCATTCATGAAGTTACTACAAGTGTATTCTATACATAGGTAACTCTGAGTAGAGACCTGGTGGGTTTTGTTCATGCTTGGAACGGTTTAGACCTGTTCCAAGCTAATTGTAATATCAAAGGAGTGACACTGGCCAGGATCTCTTAGTGTTGGAAACTGCACCAGAAGAAGCAGGAGGTCATGAATATAACATGAGTTCTTGTTCTTAAGAAGGCATCCCAGCACTGTGGGGGAAGAGGGCTTGTGCCAGTCGGGAGGCAGCAGAGTTCATCTCAGCCAACCCCTGCCTCTACAAACTCACTCCCTTAGCATCAAAACGGGACTAGGAGTCACTTCCTTACAGGAACGCCATCAGAATAAAAGGAGACAATGAATGTAAACAGAATGGAAAAAGGCCGGGCACTTGTTTAAAATGGTGGCTCTAGGAAGAAGCTGTGAGTGTCCCTCGGTGTCTGTGTACTTGCCTGATCCACACTGAAGGAGGAGGCTTCCCAGAGAACAACTCGCATCAAGAAGCCTTAGAGCTGATCTAAGAAGACAGGAAAAGATGAGAGAAAATGAGTATTTTGAGTAAGCATTAGAATGAGAAATGAGTTCAGCCATTTGGCTTCTTAGGAATAGTTCTTACTGAAAAGGAGCAGTGCTCGTGTGAGAGAAGACTTGATGGAGGTTAACCCACATGCCCTGTCTCTGGGCCGTGTTTAAAAGATGGCAGCACCCCTCAAATTGTTTAATAAATTGAGTTATTGATATTCGCTGTTAGTGTGAGATCCACTGCTGCCTCATTTTTGGAAATAACTTTTTTAGCGCGTGGCATGTGGTAGTCTTGACCCTGCAATTCCCTTCCAGGCATCCACCCTTCAGAATGGCTGAGCTAATACAGGCATGTGCAAAGGCTTGTTGCAGTAGTCCTCTGGAGCAGTGGGAACCGGGAAACCAGCTACTCCAGGGAACGGGTGCGTCATGTTGTGGATTGTAATGACAAACACAGTTCTGGGAGTCACTAAGCCACAGGCCACAAACGTATCTGACCTTTTGACATGTGACATAATGTTGTCATCTACAAAGCCCACACTTGAGAACTATTTGAGTTGCAAAAAATGTCTTACGTTTAAAGCATTGAGAATGTGTGTTTGTTTACTATTTATTGTGTGTGGGGTGGGTGGGTGGAGGGGGACATCTGGTGTCCTGCTGCATCACTGTCTTTCTTATTTCTTTGAGACAGCGTCTCTTACTTAATGTGGAATTAGGCTGACAGCCTGCAAACCCCAGGGTGCTTACTTTCTCTCTCGCCTCTCCCCCAGCACAGCAAACACTCCATGGTTTTGCATTGGGCTGCACTCATAGATAACCTTGGTCAAATTCCCAAGGGCTATGAGTTGGGTAAGCCTGTTAGAGTATGATTCCAGTTATGTGGATGACACCATAGATATTTGCATGTGTGAACAGAGAAATGGGCCACAAGAGCACCAAAGGGAACTAGACAATGTTAAACTGAGGTGTATGCATTGTTTCAAATGAAAGAACATTGTTTGCTAATGGAAAGAGAAGAAGGAATAACATGTATTTTCTTGACAGGAATGGTCTCACTACAGTTTTAACATATATTGGTTCCAACATATATTGATTTTTAAGTGATAGTACTAATTCTATGAAAATAGCATGATCACTGCATAAAAGCCTAAATGGGGTTATTCATATCTTGACTTACGGCTATTGATTTAAAATATAGCCTTTAGTCATGATTATTGAATGTTGATTTTGCTATTTTCTTATTATTTTAGATCAATCTCCCTATCCATATCAAAATAGATGTTTGGGTGACTTATTAAAATTTTCTTTTCTTTTCTTGTCTTTGATCATCCATAACACTTTCTTTTTTCATATATAAAAATTGAGTATGTTCTTGCTTTTCACATTTTACTTTCCATGTGATGTTTAAATTTGCCATATTGCCTCTGTTATTCTCATACCTGTGTCTTAGCTGACAGTCCACACTCAGAATCCAGAGTGCCAATACAAATTTTTTCCTTATGTCCTTAGACACTAGGTGTCCCAGGTCCATGGTGGAAGGAGCCCAGAAGCTGTCTCCACTGCAGTTTTTTCTTTTTTCACCTTCTCTGGGTACATGCTAAAGAAACCTACATCCTAGGTAGGCAGGAAGCTGGGGATTCTTAAGAGTGGCTAGTCTCCCATGGGCTCTCCAAGGCAAGCAAGTCTTGAGAAGGTGAACAGGCCAAGAGAAAAAAGTAGCCGTCTTTCTGTCGCAGTTTATGAGATTGTCAAGTTGTGGGTGGACAGGGGTTTGCCGGGCCTTGGTAGAAGGATGATCCAGGCAGGAAGGCTGGCTAGAGAGAAGGCAGAGGTAGGGAGGGTCAGGCCACACAGCTTCAGGCTGGAGAACACTTGTCTTGGTTCGTTTGTAAAAGGTGATTAACTTGGGATTCAGTTTCCGTGTGTGTGCGCGTATGTGTGTGTGCGCGTGTGTGTGTGTGTGTGTGTGTGTGTGTGTGTGTGTGTGCGTGTATAAAATGCTAGTGTATATCCCACAAGGTTATTGTGGCGATTGAGTGAGTTAATATTGGGAAGTGTTTATAACAGAAATTGGGTGAGAATGTTGGTAGGGGAGGGAAGATTGTTAGGATTATGCTGTCTTGCCCTGCCACCTGGCAGGATGAACCCAGGCAGCACCCTGTCCTTCTAAGAGACAAGCTCTGCCCACTTCCAATCTCTCTCTTCCTGAAAGCTGCTCTCCCTCCCTGCAAGCTGCCTTCTCTCTTCCAGCCATTCTTCTGAAGAGACAGCTCTCTATCTCTTTCTCCCCTCTCTTAGCTCCTTCTCTCTCCCTGTCTGTCTATGTGTCTCACCCTTCCTCCTCTACCCTCCCAATACCACCTTCTTCCTCTTCTTCTTCTTCTTCTTCTTCTTCTTCTTCTTCTTCTTCTTCTTCTTCTTCTTCTTCTTCTTCTTCTTCTTCTTCTTCTTCTTCTTCTTCTCTTCGTCTTCCTCCTCCTCCTCTTCCTCTCCTCTTCCTCTTCCTCTTCTTCTTCTTCTTCTTCTTCTTCTTCTTCTTCTTCTTCTTCTTCTTCTTCTTCTTCTTCTTCTTCTTCTTCTTCTTCTTTTTCGCTTCCTCTTCCTCTTCCTCTTCTTCTTCTTCTTCTTGTTTTTTTCTTCTGAGACAAGGTTTCTCAGTATAACAATTCTGGCCTCAAATTCAGAGAGATCCACCTGTCTCTGCCTCCTGAGTGCTGGGGTTAAATGTGTGTGCCACCACTGTTAGGCTAAAACCCTCTTCTTAAATAAACACTACATTCAAGCTCTCTTTGCATGGCGTGTTCAGTTTCCCGATAGTGTTCCTCACCCTCCATAGGACCCACTGAGGTCCCTCTTGCCCTGTAATCTTTCAAATATATCTGTGGTCTTCAAGCTGAGGGATCATTTTGTCACATACGCTTTGTATGTTTTTATTTTTCTTGGAACTCTTTTTTAGTTCCTGGAGAAAAAAGAGCTTCACACTTGCTCCATTTAAACACAATTCTTTTACTTCAGAAACAGTCCTTATTACTTGTCTGGACCAAAAGCATTTTTTTTTTTTTGGTAGTTGTTTTCAGCATGGTTTATCTGATGCAACGAAAGGTCGACTAGCCTCTGAGCACAGGTTCTCTTTGCCGTTTCTCACTCCTTCTTGTAGGAAATCAATGGTGCCCGTCAGTGGACCCTTGTGGAAAAGCCCTTGTTACCGTGGAGAGAAGCTGTTCTTTCCAATCAGAGCGCTTCACAGTGTTCAGTCTCCTGTGTCCATGGGCTCGGAAGGCTTCGGGGATGATGTTTAGTCTACCAGTAGAAGTGCTCTGGGAACTGGTGTCTGGGCAGGACATCTGATTCGAAAAGCCTGCTGGTTATTGTCTTACAAATAAGCCCAACCACAGTCATTCAATAAGAGGTCACACAGCGCCTAGCCAGAAGAGATGCACACAGTTGGTGCAAGCTGGTTGCCAGACCAGCGTATAGCCGTAAGAGATGCACACAGTGCCCCCCTCCCCCAACTCTCCCAGCTGGTGCAAGCTGGCAAGGGAAAGACCTGAGCAGGACAGGAGCTCAGGTCTGCAGTGAATTGATCACGTAGATAGGCAAGGCTGGGAACATTCCTATGGGGATTTCTGACTCAGCAGGGGATGCTGAAGGGATCAGAGGAGAATTAACAAGTGCTGGGCATCTCTCTCTGTGCTGGGAGCTGGGTGATTTGCAGACATTATCTCATTTGATCTTGGCAGTGACATTGTGAGTCAGCTAACTTCACCCCCATTCTCATGAGGAGATAGGGCCTCTGAGCAGTTAAGTAACAAAGAGCATGTATGTCCAAGGTGACACAGAGGTGCCTGAACGCATGGAGACTCTGGGGACCGAAAGCACTGGAGAATGATGCTAATAAAAGGTTGTAGGCAATTCTCTGTGGGTGAATCCACTGTAACTTTACCAGCCTCCCCCCACCCACAACTATGACATAAAAATCAAAGACTTAAAACCTGGGAGGAGCTTTTTATTTAGCTCCATCCCTCATCAAACAGGGAGCAAAGTGAACCAGAAGAGTTTAAGCTCAGCAGAAAGACAGACATTGTGAAGACAGGATAGCTGGTCATGGAGGGGAGAGGCTGGGGTGAGGGGACTTCCAGGTTTCCGCTTGCTCTCCAGGGTAAGATGTGAGGGTGTTGGTTCCCCAACTCTGCGAAAATAGAACATCAGATGAGATGTGAATTCTTTCTTCTCCAACAGGACTCCATGATGTGAATTCTAGCCCAGGGAAGAGACAGTGCTTGGCCACAGGGATGTCTTCAAGCCTCCAGGGGGATCATCCAAGCTGGGGACTTTCTGGTTTCGGTCTGAGGAGGACCGCCCCTGAGAACACAGTCCTCAGCTTCTTTGTGTTGCTCGTCTGGAAGCTACTTTTGTGCAGAGGGCCTTAGAAATAGCTTCTGGTTAGATAAGAAGAGAAAACACAAGACAATGTATTTCAGTCCTTGTCTATAAAACAGGAACTGGGCAGGACATTTTAAACCACTATTCCACCAACCCCGATTTCCCCCATTAGTGGGGTTAATCAGTACCTCTTTGGATGAGGCAATGTTTATTAGTCTTCAGGCCTGGAGACATGTGTCCCTGTCCTGAGTCCAATGGAAGTGAGTTCCCTCAGTGTCTGTGGCACACATGCAAGGTACTAGATACCAGGGCAATACTGCTTCCTCAACATTTGGCCATCACAGTCTTTTCTCCAATCTTTAAGTTAAGTGAATAAGTTTAGAACCACTCCTCAGGACCTGGTCCTTATAATGGTAGAGACATACTAGGTAGAGATGAAAAGAATTCTTTATTTTAGCCCCATTGCCCTCTGGGGGTTTTGCATATCCTCCTGTAAAGAATGCTGCTGTGTTATACACGGCTCAGACACATTCATTCTGTTTATGCACTTGTCGACAAGCATTTTTTGTTCTAAGACTGATGGACCCTCAGTAAGAGGCCCTTGCTTTTCTACTGCATCCCACACAGGCCCTGCCTCGCAGCTGGTTACGCAAAAGTCTTCTGCAGATTTATGACTCGTCCTGGTTTTCAGCTTCAAGGGTCCTTTAAAGTTAATCCAGGCCTGCCACTGTCCTCAGATGCCCACTTAGAGGCTTGAAACCTGCAGGAGCAGGCCGTGTGTATCCCACCCCGCTCCCCACTTGCTGCAGATATTAGATTGGGCTATGAATCTCTGGGATTTCAAGAGATTCAGACTTAATGGCCCAGCTCTGGCTCATGTCTATAAAAGTCAGGGAACCTTAGCTAAGCTAGTCGGCACAGCTGGCCGGGAGATCCACAGAGAAATGGGGTCTCAGGGCTGCAGGGAGGAGGGGATGGAGTCTAGGTCCGTCTGTGGGCAGCCCCCCAGAGAGCTGAGGCAGCCTACCAGTGAGAATCCAGAAAGCAGGCTATGCTCTTCAACCTCACTTCCTCCAAGGACTGAGCAAGGAACTGGGAGCTTTATTGGATGAACGTTGTGTGAAGTCCTCAGTTTCCTGGGGGCGGAATGGCCAGAAATGGCGCATGGGTTTAGCAGCCACAGTTCAGGAAGATTTGAGGGCTGTATGTGCAGACTTGGCCTGGCCACTTGTTAGTTCATGACCTTGAATAGACACTTCCTTTCCGGGCTTCAGTTGCCTTTCCTTTGAAGTTGGGGGCAGGAATGCCTTCCTTATGGAGGACAGAAGGGTGGTATTTTTGAAGGGCTTGGTGAAGGGCAGGGGTTTGGTGTTGTGGAACGGAAGTGATGGCATCCACGCTATAGGTGAGAGAGCAGAGACGCGGAGATGCGAACATGTGACCTTATTCAAGTTTGCAGACCAATGAGAGTGGGCCAGGCTCTTTACTTCTGCCTGTTTATGAGTCTCAGGCTTTGTGAGCTGAGCTTTCCCCAGAGTTTGTTCTGTATTTCCCCTCCTGCCCTGGCGGCTGCCTTTGTCGTGTGTGGTGTGTGTGTGTGTGTGTGTGTGCATGTGTGTGTGGTGGGGGGAAGGGGGACAGTGAGGTAGAGTCACTTTCCCTAAAGTACCAAAAGCCAGGCTTGCTATTTATCCCCACAGAGGCTGGTGACTCCAAAGCAAGATCAATGGTCTCCTAATTGAACAGAAATCCTGGATTTCTCAGTGGATAGATGGACTCACATGTCACAGATTGGCTGGTCTGTCCCTAGGCTCTGTCTACTGCCATGATACACAGCCCTTTGTCTCCAGGATCCTGCTCACATTCTAGGGCTTTTCACCAACAGAACAAATGGCCTTGGGAGATGTTGAAAGTGGGGAAGTCTGGGTATCTCCTCTCCCTAAGGTAGGAACTGCTTTGTTTCAGGAAGCTAATAAAATTTGCTTTAGCAAAATAGGATTTCAACTGTAATCCACTGGCTTTCGAGTCACTCCCTGTTGACTTGCCTGACTTTCCTCAGAGGCTTATTTCAGGAAGAACCCCATTGTCCAATATTAGATTGTTATGAGTTATTTGTACACTGTATGAAGATGTTTTGCTGTGACTGGTTTAATGAAAAGCTGAATGGCAAATAGCTAGGCGGGAGAGTATAGGCGGGACTTCCAGTCAAAGAGAGAACTCTGGGAAGAAGAGAGGTGGACTTGCCAGGCAGATGTAGAGGAACCAGGATGGACGGTGTGGAGATGAGGTAACGAGTCTCATGGAAGAATGTAGATTTAAAAATGTGAGTTAATTTAAGTTATAAGAGCTAGTTAGGAACAAGCCTAAGCTCAGGTCAAGCTTTCATAATTAATAAGTCTCTGTGTTGTTATTTGTGAGCTGGAGGCCCAAGGGAAAATATGGCTACAGTAGACTCTGTCCTAGGTCAGACTTAGGATGCTGTAGGTCTCTGTAGGTGGAAGGTTCTGGTACCCATGCAGGCCGAGGGGACTACCCATGTCATGGTTTGTAAGTGGTGAGGAAGACCAGAGAGTATAATGGAATGGTGGGATGGCCCTTGTAGAGCAATCCTGACAACAGGTTCTTCGTAAAATCCACTTCCTTAGTTCTCAAGATGAGTGTGTAAGGTGTCATTGATTCTTATTTACTGACTAGGAAACCGAGGGTCAGAGATGTGGATGACTAAGATGTTTTTCATTCATTCATTCAACAACCACTTATTGTCTTAGTGTGGGTTCCATGGAAGCCTTGCTGAAGCAGAGGTTTCGCTCCATGTGGTTTATAGAGGGCCTGTTCCAAGAGGCTCCTGCAAGGAGATGAGAGAAATAGGAAGGGCATGGAAAAGAACTAAGCAAGGACGGGATTCCTAGCCTTCATTGGGATCCCAGGGCTTTTTATAGCAAAAATAATACTGAAGAGCTGCCCTATTTAGAGACAGGAGGCTGGGCTCTTGGGACCCTGTATTCACCAGTTTCTGGGCTCAGAGGGTACTGGTTCAATGTCTCTAAGTGAGGCACTTCCTGTCAGCCAAAGGTGATCCTCAAGAAAGGGCCACAGGCACTGGAGGCAAGTGTCTAGACACCTCAGTCTGCCTAGGCTTCAGGACTTTCTCCTCTGGGAGAGTCCTGGGAAAGCTGGGTTAGCTGTTTGTATTCTCTGACAATGATGGGGCAAGTGGGGAGCCAGCAAGGTTTCCCATATCTGTTTAAGGTCTTTGTACTTCTTTTCTTCTTGCTATCATCAAATACCTGGCGAGTAGTAACCTCAGGGAAGAAAGGTTTATCTTACCTTGCAGCGCAGGAACTATAGTCCTTCATGGCTGGGAGGTGCCTTAAGGCTGTAGTGGGGCAGTTTGCTCACACCTGGGTGAACCAGGAAGCAGGAACAGATTAAATGCTGGTGCTCGTTTGTCCTCTTGCCCTCAGCCAGCTGAGAATCTCAGCCCATAGGATGGTGTAGCCGACATTTAGGACAGGCTTTCCCACACTGGTTAAACCTCTCTGGAAAAGCCCTAAAAGACACACCCAGGGTCGTGTCTCCTAGGGGATCCCCAATCCAGTCATGTTGGTAATGAAGATTAACCACCATCACAGTGCTGATGTGTGAAATCCTGTCCATGATATGATGTAGTGATCAGCGGGTCTAGGCCCTGAGGTCCACACTTGAGTTGGAAAAGCCTACAAAGGTGAGCATGGCTACCCAGGGCGTAAGGAGGCTCTGGGCGCTCAGGGATTCAGAGAAGGATTTAGAAGATGCTCTACTGGAATGTAGGGGTGGAATGTGGGGGGGGGAAGACAGCTTTCCCAAAGGGAACAATAGCCAGTAAAGATGTGGCAGCAAGGAAGGACTTAGCCAGCTGAAGATTCCAATCAGCGTTCTAATCAGGGAAATCACAGATGGAAAAGACAGAAGGCCAATGAAGGAAATGCATGAAATGTCTACACATGGCTCTGGAACTGCCTTGTGCATTATGTCATTCATGTTGAGAAACAAATTGCCAAAATAGTTTATGACTCAAGTGAGTTTGTTTTCATCTCAAAATTCCTGGGAGCATTATAGCAAGGTTCTGACTTGGGGTCTCTCCTGAGGTTGCAGACAAGACATTAACCTCTTAGCAGCTGACGCTATGACTATGTCTGCTGCCCACTCAATGGCCGTGGGCAAGGGTCTTCAGTTCTTATCTGGCTGTTGGAAGGTGGCCTCAGTTACTTGCCATGCGGCCCTTTATACCGGCCTGGTTGACTGTCCTTTGTTATGGCAACTGACTTCTCTCCGTGCAAGTCACCCAAGGGAAGGTGAGGCAGCTGCAGCAAAGCCTCGAAGACATGCCCTCACATGCCACTCTGGTTTCCACCAGTCTGTTCATCAGAAGCAAGGTACTAATCCAGTTCCACATATGAGGAGAGGAGAATTTGGGTTTATCTCTGAAGGAAGACATGTCAAAGAATCTGCGAGCGTATTTTGCTTCTACCACACCTCAGGGTTGACTGGATCCGAGGGCAGAATGGAGTCTGCCAAGCTTCCTCTCTCATCTGGGCTTCTCTCTCTCACACTGATGTCTTCTCACACTGGTCCCCCCGCCCCCACCAGTAGTCACATAACAATGCTGATGGAGGGAGAGCTCCCACAGACCACGATGTCTATTACATGAGGTAAAGGTAGCAAAAAAACTCCTACAAAGATGACAAGCGAAGGATTTGGCGCTTCTTGGCTGCTCCCGTTGCGGGGCTGATTGGAATGTTGACCGGCAGGAGAGGCCTGGCGTCACCAGGGAGTGACACAGCTGGAAAGGTCCTAAGGCTGTGACGTTGGAGGCCTCCCATGCCACACAGAGGAGCCAGGATCTATTCTGAAGCACCAGCATCAGAGCAAGGGCATGGCATGATCGTATCTATTTGTGGAACTGAGAGCTGGATTCAAGCAGGCTGATTGGAGGCAAGAAATGCTGGCTCAGAAACGATTTCAGAGATTCAGTTAGGGAAAAAATTAGTAAGAATTTTAAATGTCATCACTGTGGTAGAATTTTACTTACCCTTGCTTGGGTGTCAGGAGAAGATTCCAGAAAGGAAAAATTTCTCAGGCTGTTTATCAGCTACTTGTTAGAACACTGTGGCTGTTCCCACAAAGCCCTTGCAGCCCTCATTTACTCAGTGAGTGTTTATGAGCCACTCAGACACATCAGCAGTTGAGCCAAAGGAAGGAGTTTGTCATGGTAAAGTGCCAGGCATCTTGGCACGGTAGTTGGGAAGAGCTTTTTTGCATAGGAACGATAACTACCTTCTAGCCCTATGCACAAACTGCCTTCTCCCACGACAATTAAATGTTAGGGACCTCTGCTTTTGTATCTTTTTATACTTCAATCTCACAACCCCTGTGAGGTTATCTTATCTGACCGTCAAGAGCCTGGTCCTCTGAGGGCAACTGCCAATCTACCTGTGGCCTCAAAACCAGTTCCAGGCTTATAAAGCCTGGTAAAGCAGGGCACCAGCAGCATCAGGAAAAGCAGTGGATAATGCTTTAGGCTCTCTTCTAAGTGTTTTGTAAATAGTATCCCCTTTGAGTCTTACAACAGCTGCTCAAGTAAGCACTTCCTGGTACCCACTTCACAGCTGGGAAAACTGAGGCCTGAAGAAGTCAGGCACACAGGACAGATTCACAGACTAGGTAGGGGCGGTTCTTGCTGTGTTGTTCTGTCTACACTGTCACAAAGATTCTAGAGCAGGAAGGAGCCTGGGATACAGATTTGTGAGTGTGGGCTGCTGTACTGTATGCTCTGTGGCAGGCAGAGGGGTATGCTTGTGAACTAGCCACCTGGGAACACTTGGTTCTCTATGAGTCTCCAGGCAAGATTAGGATTTCAACCATTGTCGCTTCCCCTTGGGAAATATTTAATAAGAAATAGGAACGAAAAGATGGGAATGACTAAACCAAAACCCAAACGAAAACAACACATCCCTGGAAAACATAATAACAATAATGAAATCAATGATACAATGTTAGACAGGAGATTACAGTAATATGTCATACCCTTTCCCCTCTGCATTGAGAAGAGACTCTAAAACATTCTTTAGTAGAATCCTGAGAAGTCCCAACTCCAGTGAGGTCATTAAAAACATAGCTTTCTGCATTCCTGGCTGTCCTCCTGGGCATGGCAAGGTCACACACACCTGCTCCTTTGATAATAAATGTGCCGTGGTGTGGCTGGTGATGGAGTTGTGGCATTGGCTTACTTCTCTGCAGGAGATTTTAAGAGTTAGTGTGTGATAACCAGCGCTCTCTCCTTTGCTGTGCTTCCCAGCGAGGTTGCAGAAGGTTCGAGCTATGTCAGCCTGTCAGGGCAGAGCGGAGATGGACATTTCACTGAGAGGGATATGGTGACACATTTTCTGTCATAAGGTGTTGATTTTAGATTGTTACTTCATAATCTATCAAGCCATGACTAATGAATAAAGTCTTTGACTGAAAAAGCTGTGTTTCCCAGCTGAAGGAATTGGCACGAGTCTCAATTATAGGTGAGCTGGAGGACAGACATTGCAGCTGTGACTACACACATGGCTCACCTCAAAGTCACACACACTGAAGAATATTGAAAATGGAAAATCAAAAAGAAGACCATAATGGCACTCTAAAGAGGCACGGAGAGTTAAGTTTTCAGAGTTTCTCCGTCTGTCACAGTTTTCATGCAGAATAGTGACAAAAACAATATGTGCCAGATTTTCTTTTCCAGGGCAGCCTTGACAGTATCTGCCATCCCATATGCTCTTCTGCACAGTGACCTTGGCATGCCTCCATTAGGAGCTGGATCTCATTCCACATCCTAGGGCCTGGGTGGACAGTGGCTGCTTTGACCTGTAGGGTGAGAAACCTGCTGCCCAATTCTTTTCTTCCTTCCCCTTTCTCTCTCTCTCTCTCTCTCTCTCTCTCTCTCTCTCTCTCTCTCTCACTCTCTCTTTTCTTTTCTTTTTTGGTTTTTTGAGATAGACTTTCACTGTGTGTAGCCCTGATGTGGGACTCTTCTCTGTATGCTATGAATGTTTTATTACCATTGGCTAATAAAGAAGCTGCTTTGGCCAATGGCTTAGCAGAACAAAACCAGGTGGGAAATCTGAACAGAAAGAGAGTAGGTGGAGTCAAAGAGATGCTATGGAGCTGCTGAAAGAGATAGATGCTGGACAGAACCTTATTGGTAGGCCATGGCCTTATGGCAATTCAAAATAATAGAAACGGGATAATTTAAGATATAAGAGCTTAGGTAGGAACATGGCATGCCTAAGCTATCAACCAAACAGTTTTGTAATTAATATAGTTTCTGTGTGATTATTTGGGTCTGGGTGGTTGGTAACGAATGAACAATCTTCATTTATAAATGGCGCTCAAATGACTGGGGCTAACATATATGGCTGCTACTCACTTTGGGTCTCGTTCCTTGTACACCTGCTTGGGTTAGGAGGAAAGTAGTTGGGAGCATGCTAGCAGCTTGGCACTCTCTGCCTAGGTAACCTTCTGGATCGGGTCTGCAAGGTATTCACAGGCAGGAGAGCATGGCAGATTCCCACCGCCATACACAGAGATATTTCCAGGCCATGCGGTGTGCTACATGGCAGATTTAGCTTTTACTCAGATAAAAAGTATGCTGCATGTTCCTTCCCAGAGTTAAGGTGGTGACTGTGGCTCCTACCCGGCAGTCCCAGAACTGGCGGTACAGGTATCTCTGCCATATTGAAAGGCTGAGAGAGGCAGAGGCAGTATCCAGGGCCACTGCAACCACACTGCTTACCATTTTAAAGTGTTCCTTGTCAGAAAAGGATTTCAGATACGCAATAGTACACATTCAGACATAAAAGACCTCTAAATGAGACCCAGTGTGTTTTAAAATGTGCATAGGCTTGGAAGAAAGAAGAAAAGGACAGTTATAAAAAGAATTAAATCTTTAAAGAGACAGTAAAAGTAATATGAAAGAGTACAGACAGAGGTAGATTAAAGAAGTAAAGAAAGATAAACCATGTAAAGATGGAATATATGCAGAGAGTCTGGATTATGTATATTATTATGTTTTCTTTGAATTTTTGACTGTGAATGAGCTAAGTACAGAGAGACATTTCATTGTGCAGGCTGCTAAGTTAACCAAACATAAAGGTATCTGGACTTCAGAATTTGAATCTAAGGATTTGTTGCTTTGGAAAAGAGGTTCTGCTTTTGCTTCCACAGAAGATGAGAACCTGTGGATTCCTTCCAGGCTAATGTGATTTGATGGAACAAGACACCCTGAAAGGTCTCTGTGAACCCTAAAAATACTTTGCCCAAAAAGCAGTAGAAATCAGTTTGGAGAAAACAACACCCAAATTCCAAAAATGATTTTTATAAATGTTTGTTTTCATTTAAAGGGGGTTGATTATAAGTGATTAATGGTCAATTTCTAAAAACTAAAAATAAGGAAGATATGATATAAAGATGAATACTTTGCATTGGTATGAATCTTGGTCCATTGATACAAATTTCATTCATTCATTACACTGTATACATGTTTTTCTGCTCTTGTTTAAGGTATTGTGTTTGTGTAGCTCATTTAAAATTGTAATGTACAGTTAAGAAATACAGATTAATAAATAATCACCTATAATAGTTAAACTGTAGTCATGTTAGACTTTCTAGATGTACAGAAATATATTTCAGATAGATAAGCATTCTTCAAATCTTTCAAAGACCTACAGAACATGGCATTTAAAATGTTTTAATAACTTAGACTTTTCTCAACAGTGGGACATGTCTTCTGGCAGCACCAATTACTTCAGAGAGGTTAATAGATATTGAAGAAACTTGTTATGGAATTTGCCTTCAGTTGATAAGGCTAACCATTTGGGCAAGAAACTGCTCTTGCCTCGGCTGCATGATGGTATGATCTATAAACTGGACATGCAGGACCCACAGAAAAATTACTGCTGAACTTGCCTAAAGAAGGTGAGACAGCTCTTTAGGGTTCCTGCTTCGTGAAAGAGTCTGCCAGACATTCTGCAGGATACAGAAGAAAGTGACTGACAAACTGCCAGTATAAGCAAAACAGTCTTCCAAATTTCCTGCTTCCCAGAAAAGTCTACCAGATGTTAAGGGCTTGTAGGCTGAAGATGGATGGCCCAACGTTGCAGATAAACTTTGGGTGACTGTCCAGGCAGCGAGATGTCTCTGTCAATTCTAGAGTTTTGAAAGTTGATTACAATGCACTTTCTGTTTACTTGGGTAATATTATATCATTCTGAGGTCTTTGAAGAGTTGAAGATAGATAGTTAAAGTTTTCCTTAGTTATGATAAAGAATAAATTACATATAAAAATTTAGACTCACAAAGATAGGATAGATGATGTATTTTCTTTAATTTGCTAAAAGTAAATGGGTTAAGTATTGTAACTATAATTCTTGCTTGATAACTGTTTTGTCAAATGTAATTTTACTATGTTAAAGTTAAAATCTTCCTTTTTATTTAGACAGAAAAGGGGAGATGATGTGGGATTTCCCTCTGTATGCTGTGAATAGGTTTTACTACCACTGGTTAATAAAGAAGCTGCTTCAGGCAATGGCTTAGCAGGGCAAAGCCAGGTGAGAAATCTGAATAGAGAGAGAGTAGGCAGAGTCAAAGAGATGCCATGGGGCTGCAGAAGGAGACAGATGCCAGACAGAACCTTACTGGTAGGCCACTGCATTGTGGCAATACAAAATAATAGAAACAGGTTAATTTAAGATATAAGAGCTTAGGTAGGAACATGACTAAGCTATCTATCAAGCAGTTTTGTAATTAATATAGTTCCTGTGTGATTATTTGGGTCTGGGCAGCTGAGAACGAATGAGCAGTCTCTACTTACATAGCTTTAGTTGTTCTGGAATTCACTATGTAGACCAGGCTGGCCTCAAGCTCACAGAGATCCTCCTGCCTCTGCCTGCCAAGTTTCTGGGATTAAAGATGTGTACCACCACTGCCTGGCACTGTACAGTTCTTGAATGATCCTTTAGTTATTGAGAAGCCTCACCCCCGTCTTCATTTCCTGGCCTTCATATAGAGAAGTCTGATTGTTCTGAGACTGTAGAGTTGACAGAACGTTCAAGATGAATGCTTAGGCTTTAGGATGAGATGCCATCACAGAAACTCGTCCTCTATCCTGAAGACCACAACTGATGTTATACAGGCTAAGATGAAGTAACCAGATAAGTTCTTAAGATACATAGTCACGAGTGAAATAAATGCCAAAAGCACTGTGTTTTGTGGACAAACAAAAGACAGACAACTAAACAGACAGCATTATATGTATAACAACAAAACCCAGGTAGTGGAGGAAATGTCAGTTTTCTCATTGCTGTTATAAGTGACTGCAAGAAGCAGCTCAAAGGGGAAGAAGTTGCAGTTCATGATTCCTTATCTCTATTGTTCTCTGGGCTAAGATGAGGCAGATGATGATGGGGAACATGTAGCAGAGTTGCTCATCTCATGGAGGCTGGGAAAATAGAGAGAAGGACAAAGTTATGCCGTCCACAACCTACTTTCTGTCACTACAGTGACACTACACTACTCTACAGGCTAAACTCTCCACCATCTCCTGTGAGAGCACCAGTAGCTGGGGACCAAGTCTTCAACACACAAGTCTGTGCAGGATCTTCTGACTGTCAGCCTGGCTCGGGGGCTTTTCCACAACACACCACAGTCTGACAAGTGAATGCTCTATGAGTTTGCTACAGGTCAGTCAGGGCATCTCAGCTCCCTGCTATACTTTCCTCTGACTCCTCAGTCTAGTTATCTCCTCTGCAGAGTCTGGTTTGATCAGTATTCATCCTCAAGAGGAAGAGCGTCAAACTGCTTGGACAATGAAAATGTATTTTGTTGTCTTTTTTTTCTGGGTAATGCGCTGTAGGAGCAGAAGATAATTCTTGAAGGAATATTAAACAAAAAGCTATAAAATAATCTCTGCCACAGGCAGAGCATTTGCAGGGAAATTTGCTGTGTGATAGTTGTATTGTTAGAACCAAGTGAACTAAGGAAGGGAAGAGGCACAGGACGCATCTCCACTGCAGAAGTTCCCGGCCTATCCACCCTAGACACTCACAGTCCCCAGCTTGAAGCTATATGAGCACACTCAATATATACTATGGCACCAGTCTCCCAACGTAAGACCTTCAACTTACAATCTTTCAACCGTAAACTGGGATGAAAGCTGGATGAACTTGGTGGAAAGCATGCTGCACTCTTTGAATATCTTTTACTAGGCTAGTCATATCTGGCACAATACTCTCTTTTGATGCTGGGCAGCAGGAGGGGGCTGCAGCTCCCAGTCAACCATGCAGTCACCAGGGGAAACAATGAGTCCCGTTTCCTGTGTTGCTAGGGATTATGGTTGCGTTCTGTATTTCATCATGTTTCCAGTAAATACACACAATATTCAGTTCTTTGTTAGACAGCAGGCTTTGTGTTAGGTCAATTTATCCAACTGCAAGCTGATCCGATCTAAGTATCCTGGACCTGTTTACAGGAAGTTCAGCTAAGCTAGGATGCTTGATAGGTTATGTGTCTTAAATACATCTTTGGCTTATGGTATCTTTAACTTAGATTTACTGGTGGCATAAACCTACTGTAAGTTGAGGAAAATTTGTATAACCATTACACACTTAAAATGTACATATGCGTGTAAGTTATATAACAACATAATCATTTTATTGAATGGATTAAGCTCCCATCATTGCTTTCAAATACAGCCTGCCAGATCTCTTCATTTTCCCCGTGATGTTACCTCTAAAGGATTCCATAACTTTTAGTCTCTTGTCAGTTACAATGATCTCATTTTCAGGTATGAAAACAAGCCATCAAATTGAAATACAAATTTTAATATTATATCACATCTCCCTTCGCTTTCCAGTTAGGATGGCTCAGATATCTAGGGACCTCTAGTGAGACAGGGAGACATGGTGACTTCTCTCTCTTCCTAGCTGTCCTACCGTCTTCTTGTACTACTGGCTCCTGAATGAACTCCCCATGGCCTTTTACTAAAGGGTTCCTCTCATGTAGCTGACACAATTTGGAACAAGATTCCATCGGGAAGCCTGGCTCTCTCTAGCCATAGATTGTCCATGTGACACATCAGAGCTCTACTTCCCTGAACCTCTTAAAGTGGTAGTACAGTGAGCCCAACTTTGTTTCATCTCTCCTTGTGCCAGCTGGGTATGCATAACATTCCAAGTGAGAATCAATCATGAGTCTCTAGACTATGTTCCAGACTCTCAGAGGAAGTTATCTGTGTCTGAAAGATTCTCCCCTATGTAGAGTTATCAACTACTGGCACAATTGATGCTATCACAAATCACCCCCAAACTCAGCAACGTGTAACAGTGCGCATTGATTCTCAACATCAGAGGTTGCAGTCTAACCAATGCAAATTGGCCTTGCTAAAGCAGCATGGCTAAAACTTCTACCTGGTCTTGGCTTTTCATGGCTGGGCTCAGATTTGATCTGTGTTCTGTCTAGACCAAAGGTAAGAACTGACAGCTACCCTGTGGAATCAGTGCCTAGGAGACAACAGAAGTGCAAAGGAATAGACCTATCAACACTTCACAGACAACTTTACCCCCTGCTCACACCACACATAGCTTTGGAAAGTCTGATGACTGTGTCCAGGTCCCAGGGATACAGTGGTGGGTGTGTTCTGTTTGCTACCAGGCTGCAGCAAGACTTCGGTGGAAAGAACACCGCTGTGAAAATGGCCAGAGGAGGGAATATTTGCTAACAGAATACTAGTTGATGACAAGCCCACCATCCTGGGGTGGGAGAGGCTTTCAAGCATCCCCTCTCTTCAAACATTTCTTCCCTTCCCATCTTGAGGGACCACTCCTGCTTCTCCATTGCAAATGGAAGGTTCTAGTTTGTCTTCAGTGAACTGTTTCTGGGGCAACTGGGTGCCAGACTTCAGCAGGTGCTCTTTACCTGTGTCTAGAAGTTCTCTTGAAAATGACTATGTAGCAAGTTCTTTATCAGCTTTGGAGCTTTGTCCAACCAAGGAAGTGGTGTAGGAGGTCCTTTTGTCTATGTGTTGCTTTCATTGGTTGAATAAAGAAACTGCCGTGGCCTTTTGATAGGGCAGAACTTAGGTAGGTGGAGAAGACAGAACTGAATTCTGGGAAAAAGAAAGCAGAGTGGGAGAACCCTCATGGAGCCGCCAGAATCAGACATGCTGAATCTTTCCTGGTAAGCCACAACCTTGTGGTGATATATACAGATTAATAGAAATAGGTTATATCAAGATGTGAGAGTTAGCCAATAAGAGGCTAGAGATAATGGGCCAGGCAGTGTTTAAATTAATACAGTTTCAGTGTGATTATTTTGGGTATAAGCTAGCAGGGTGGCTGGGACAAAAAGCAGGCCCTCTCCTCCTCCTGTTACAAGGAAGAATCCTAAACAATGGAAAAGTTCAGTAGGATTGTACTAGAATTCACTTCCATACTGCCTTCTCTCTCTCTCTCTTTCTCTCTCTCTCTTTCTTTCTTTGTTTGTTTGTCTCTTTCTTATTTACTTACATACTTACTTATTTACTTATTTTATGTCACAGCTGTGGTTTCCCCTCCCTCCTCTCCTCCAAGTTCCTCCCGCTTTCCCCCTCCCAATCAATTCTTCCTCTGTTTCTCTTCAGAAAAGGGCAGGCCTCCCCTGGATAGCAACCAAGCATGGCATACCAAATTGCAGTAACACTAGGCACCTCTTATAATATTAAGGCTGGACAAGGCTACACAGTATGAGGAAAAGTGTCCTGAAAGCCAGCAAAGAGACAGCCCCTGCTCTCACTATCAGGAGTTCCACAAGAGGACTAACTACATAACTGTCGCATGTGTGCAGAGGGCCTAGGTCAGACCCATGCAGGCTTCCTGATTGTCAGTTCAGGCTCTGTGGGCCCCTGTGAGCCCTGGTTAGTTAATTCTGTGGATTTTCTTGTGATGTCCTTGACCCCACCCCTCTGTCTGCTGCAGTCCTTCCTCCCCTCTTCCCACAGGATTCCCCAAGCTCTACCTAATGTTTGACTGTGGGTCTCTGCATCTGTCTCCTTCAGTTGCTAGATGAAGCCTCAATCTATAAGTATAGCAGACTATCATTAAGAATGATTTCATTGACTTTTTTTTTTTTGCCAGTCATGTTTGGTTTTATCCTATGTCTCTGGGCTATCTAACCTCTGGGTCCCAGCTCTCTAGGCAGTGTCAGGGGTGGGTTCTCTCTAATGGCATGGGTTTCAAACTAGATCAGTCATTGGTTGGTCACTCCCAAAATTTATGTGCCACCTTTATCCTAGCACATGTAGGGCAAAGGCTTTGTGGCTGGGTTGATGTTCCAAACTGTCCATTGGAAGTCTTTCCTGGTTACAGGAGATGGCTAATTCAGGCTCTTTATCTCCCATTGCTAGGAATCTTAGCTAGGGTCACCCTCATAGATTTCTGGGAGTTTCCATTTTACTAGGTTTCTTGATCACCTCCAAAATGCCCCCTCCACTTCCAGTTGTCTCTCCCAGTTCTCTCTCCCTCCATACTCCCCTACCTGATCCTCCTCCAGTTCTCATTCCCACCCACCCCAGTCCACCTACGATGTCTACTCTATTTCTCCTTCCCAGGGAGATTCATGTGTCATTCTCCCCACCCCAGTAACAGAAGCTGAGCTCTCTGTTACTCAGCTTCTCTGGGTCTGCGTATTGGAGCACAGTTGTCCTTTATTTTATAGTTAATATCCACCTATACGTGAGTACATACCATGCTTGTTGTTCTGGGTCTGGGTTCCTTCATTTGGGGTGATTTTTTTCTGGTTCCATCCATTTACCTGCTAATTCTATGACATTATTTTTTTAAACAGCTAAGTTATACTCCATTGTATAAATGTACCACATTTTCTTTATACATTCTTTGGTTGAAGGACATATAGGTTGTTTCCAGTTTCTGGCTATTACAAATAAAGCTGCCATGAAATAGCTGAGCAAGTATCTTAGTGGTAGGATAGAGCATTCTTTGGGTATATGCTTGCCTTAGTTAGGATTTCTATTGCTGTAAAGAGATACTATGACCTCAGCAACTCTTATAAAGGAAAACATTTACATTACAGTTCAGTGGTTCAGTCCATTATCATCATGGTTGGGAGCATGGTGGTGTGCAGGCAGACATGGTGCTGGCTACATCTTGATCAGAAGGTAACAGGAAGTGGACTCAGGCACTGGGCAATATCTTGAATATAGAAAACCTTAAAGCCTGCCCCCACAGGGACATGCTTCCTCCAACAAGGCCATACCCACTCCAATAAAACCACACCTCCCAATAATGCCACTCCCTATGAGCTTATAAGAGTCAGTTACATTTAAATTATCACAATGCCTAAGAGTGGGACAGCTGGGTATTGAGGTAGATTGATTCCCAATTTTCTGAGAAACCGCTATATTGATTTCCAAAGTGACTGTACAAGTTTTCACCCCCAGCAATAGTGGAAGAATGTTGCCTTTGCCCCACACCCTCTCCAGCATAAGCTGTCACTTGTGTTTTTTATATTAACCATTCTGACAGGTATAAGATGGAATCCCAGAGTCATTTTAATTTGCATTTCTAATGGGAGCCTTAAAGTTCTAACCTTTAAAGCTTCCATTCAGGGTTCAATTAAAGATGCCAGAGTAGCTAAAGAGGGGCTAAGAATCTGAGAGTAAAGATCTGAGGGATAAGAACTCACAACAGGTTCCATATATCCATATTTCTTTATTTTTCTTTCTCTTGTTTCTCATTTCTATCAGTTCTCACTTACTCTTTCTTGTTCTATCTGCTACAAATGTTCCCAGTCATACGTACCCTGAAAACCAGCAATTCCCGAGTTCTAGCAGGTTCCAGGACCAGAATTATTTTGTCCCACAGAAAATCAGATAAGAGTTTTCACACACACACACACACACACACACACACACAGATCCATGCACCAGTGAACTCCTTAATGGAGAAAGTTAAGAAAGGAATTAAATCATCAGGGAATTCTAGAGGGGAAGGTTGTTGCACCATGCTACATTTAGAGGTGGTTAGTAAAGAGCTAAAAGGTTTATCTTCAGTAAAATTATGACAATTGTTTAAATTAGTGCACCACTTCTTTTCTCCCAGCATGGATCAAGGACACCAGGTAACCTGGCAACCTACATAAACAGTCAGGGAGAAGCTGATGGCTCTTGATCAGATAGCACATACACCAGATGCTGTAGTTTCTAGGGCCTAGGTCTGGAGTTTTGCTCTAGGTGGTAGAAACAAAGAAGGGACCCAGGCCTCTAAATTATCAGTCCTGGGGTATGCTGTTACCAGCCATCTGGTCATGAGGTAAAACCAGAGCAGCAGCTTGGGCAAGTGGTAATTCTATGTCCTTGGATATCTGTAAATATCTTAGATAGAATGCTCTATGCCTGAACCCTAAGCACTGACCAAATGCCTATTGATAAAGATAATTGCAGGAAGGGAGATCTCTGCACTTACCTAGGGGAGAGGAACAAAGGCATGGCAGTGGAAAACTGTTCTGAATTCGGGAATTAATCCCCAAATATGTAGCAGAAAGGGAGTTAGCTACAGTGAAAAGTTCACAGCAAAGGACAGTCACTTATTCACAAAGCAATAATGCCAAAAAGCTTTGCCTTTTGGTTCAGCCTTTACCAGATCCCTTGGTTATGGTAAGTTACTTGTGAAAAGATGGCTGAGAAATTACTGTATAATGTTGCAGCTTGTAGCACATTCCCTGATGTCTAAGGATGTTGAAAATTTTACATTTCACGAGACAGGTCTCTAGGCTATATACTAACTTTCTTCTCCTCTGCATCTTCTTGATCCAGGCACCCATAGTTCACACTACACACTACTCAGCACCACTGTCTTCCATGCTCCTACTAGTCTGGCCCATTAAGCAGTGCTTAAAGCACTCTACTGTTTTCCTAACCCAAACTCCTAAAGTCCAATTTCCTTTGAACAAAACCATGGTCCAACCTATCACAGCAATACTCCCATGTCCAGTTCCAAACTCTGCCCTAGTTATGGTTTCTATTGTTGTGAAGAGACACCATGACCACGGCAACTCTTTTAAAGGAAAACATTTAATTGTGGTGGCTTACAATTCAGAGGTTCAGTCTATTATCATCATGGTGGGACATAGTGGCGTGCAGGCAGACATGGTGCCAGAGAAGTAGCTGAGAGTTCTGTATCTTGCAGGCAACAGTAAGTTGTCTGAGACACTGGCTGGTATCTTGAGCATATATGAGTCCTCATAGCCTGCCTCCACAGTGACACACTTCCTCCAACTAGACCACACCTACTCCAACAAGGCCACACTACTCAGTAGTGACACTTCCTATGGGGGCTATTTTCCTTCAAACTACCATAGGGGTGCTGGATTTTGTTAAAGGCTTTTCCAGCATCTAGTGAAATGATCTTTTGATTTTTTTTCTGTCAGTTTGTTTATATGTTGGACTATATCGATAGATTTTCATATGTTGAACCATTCTTGCATCTCTGGGGTGAGGTCTACTTGATCATGATGTAATATTGGATTTGGTTTGTATTATAAAGTATTTTTCCATCAATGTTTATGAGGGAAATTTGGTCTGTAATTCTCTTTCTTTGTTGAGTCTTTGTGTGGTTTTGGTATCAGGGTGACTGTGGCCCCATAAGATGAATTTGGCAATGTTCCTTCTGTTTCTATTTTGTGGAATAATTTGAGGAGTATTAGTATTTGCTCCTCTTTGAAAGTATGGTAGACTTTTGTACTAAAACCATTTGGCCCATGGCTTTATTTGGTAGGGAGACTTTTAATGACTGCTTCTATTTCCTTAGTGGTTATAGGTTTATTTAAACTGTTTATCTGGTCTTGATTTAATGTTGGTAAGTGGTGTCGATCAAGAAATTTGTTCATTTCTTTTGGATTTTTCCAATTTTGTGGAATACAGGTTTTTGAGGTATGACCTAATGATTCTTTGGATTTCATCCATGTCTGTTATTATATCCTCATTTTTGTTTCTGATTTTGTTGATTTGGATATTCTCTCTCTGCCTTTTAGTTAGTTTGACAAAGGTTTGTCTGTCTTGTTGATTTTCTCAAAGAAATAACTTTTTGTTTCATTGATTCTTTGTATTGTTTTCTTTGTTTCTATTTTATTGATTTCAGCCTTCAGTTTGATTATTTTCTAGCATCTACTCCTCTTGGGTGTGTTTGCTTCCTTTTGTTCTAAAACTTTCAAATTGTGTTGTTAATTCTCTAGTATGAGATCTTTCCAATTTCTTTATGAGTCACTTAGTACTATGAACTTTCCTTGTATTAACACTTTTATTGTGGCCCATAAGTCTGGGTATGTTGTACATTCATTTTCATTGAGTTCTAAGAAGTCTTTAATTTCTTTCTTCCTTCCTTGACTAAGTAGTCATTCAATAGAGAGTTGTTCAGTTTCCATGCGTTTGTATACTTTTTGTTGTTTCTTAAATCTAGTTTTAATCCATGGTGGTCTGATAAGATACGGGGCGGGGTGTTTCAATTTTCTTGTGTTTTTTTAAGCTTGCTTTGTGATGAAGTATGTGGTCAATTTTGGAGAATGTCTATGAGATGCTGAGAAGAAAGCTTATTCTTTTGTATTTTGGTGAAATGTTCTGAAGATATTGTTAGGTTCATTTGATTCAAGCATCTGTTAGTTCCATTATTTTTCTATTTAGTTTCTTTCTGGATGGCCTGTCTATTGTTGAGAGTGTGGTGTTTAAGTCTCCCACTATTAATGCTTGGGGTTTGATGTGTGATTTAGGCTTTAGTAACATTTCTTTTACAAATGTGGGTGCCCCAACATTTGGGGCATAGATGTTTAAAATTGAAACATCATCTTCAAGGATATTTTCTTTGATGAGTATAAAGTGTCCTTCCCCATCTCTTTTGCTTAATTTTGGTTGTGACTATTATATACTAGATAGCTACACTTGCTTGCTTCTTGGGTCCATATTTGCTTGGAAAATCTTTTTCCAACCCTTTGCTTTCAGGCAATATCTATCTTTGATGTTGAGATGTGTTTCTTGTATGCAACAGAAAAATGGATCCTGTTTTCACATCCATTCTGTTAGCCTGTGTCTTTACTGGGAAATTGAGTTCATTGATACTGAAAAATATTAATAACTAATGATTGTTAATTCTTGTTTTGTGTGTGTGTGTGTGTTTGTGTGTGCCTCCCTTCTTTTGGCTTTGTTGGTATGAGATTATTCATTTCTTGTTTTTTTTTGGGTATAGTTAACCTCTTTTGGTTAGAATGTTCCTTAGTTCCTTCTGTAGGGCTGGATGTGTGGATAGATATTGTTCAAATTTGGCTGTCATGGAATATTTTGTTTTCTCCATCTATGGCAATTGAATGTTTTGCTGAGAATAGATAGTAGTCTGAGCTGGCATTTGTGCTCTCTCAGAGTCTGCAAGACATCTGTCCAGGCCCTTCTGGCTTTTAGAGTCTCCACTGAGAATCTAGATGTAATTCTAATAACTCTGACTTTATATGTTACTTGGCCTTTTTCCCTTGCAGCATTTTAATCTTCTTTCTTTGTTCTGTATGTTAAGTGTTTTGATTATTATGTGGTGGTGAGGAATTTCTTTTCTGGTCGTATCTTTTTGATGTTCTATAAGCTTCTTCTATCTTTCTAGACATCTTCTTTAGGTTAGGAAAAATTTCTTTTATGATTTTGTTGCAAATATTTTCTGGATCTTTGAGCTGTGAATCCTCTCTTTCTTTTACTCCTAATATTCTTAGGATTGCTCTTTGTATAGTATCCCTGATTTTGTTGATATTTTGTGTTAGAAACTTTTTAGATTTAACATTTTCTTTGATGTATCAATTTCTTCTATCGTATCTTCTATGCCTGAGATTCTGTCTTCTGTCTCTTGTATTCCATTGGTCATGATTGTGTCTGTTGTTCCTGTTCACTTACATAGATTTTCCATCTCCAGGATTCCCTCAGTTGAGTTTTCTTTATTGCTTCTATTTTCATTTTCAGGTCTTGAACAGTTTTATTCATTTCCTTCATTTGTTTGTTTCTGTTTTCCTGTATTTCTTTAAGGGATATGTCCATTTCCTCTTTAAGGGTCTCTATCATCTTCGTAAGACTGGATTTAAAGTCATTTTCTTGTGCTTCGTCTGTGTTGGAATCTCCAGGGCTTGCTATAGTAGGATAGCTGGGTTCTGGTGGTGCCATATTGACCTGGCTGTTTTGATTGTGTTCTTATACTGGTCTCTAGTCATCTGGGTTTGGGGTTTAGGTAACAGTTTCTGAGTTTATCTTTGCTGGATGGCTTTTTTTTTGGATGTCCTGTGTCCCAGGTTTCTATTTCTTCTCTGGTCTTCTGGCTGAGGGACTTGCGATTCTGGTGACCACCAAGTCTTCATGCTCAGTAGAGTGTCTCTGCTGGAGTTTTGGTGGCCTGTGTGGCCTCTGAGGCCAGGTCCCAGCTTGGCCTCTGTCAGAGTAGGGGTCTTCTGCTGGAGTTTTGGGCTGGGATGTAGAGGCAAAGGGAGAGGGTTCTGATGGGGATAACTGGGCAGGCTCTCAGGAGTGTTAGTGGGTGGGTGGGAGGAGTCTTACCTGGAGTTCCAAGTACTGGTGTGGTCTTTAGTAGAGCAGAAGTTTTCTGACAAAATTGTGGGCCGGGATATGGAACCCAGGGGAAGAGGGAGGTCCTGTCTGCTTTTCTAACATTTATTTATACAGAACAGTGGATATATTTCCATGTCAACACATCTGAACTTCTCCCATTGCTATTTATGACTTTATGATATTTAAAGTAAGCCTGTATTATTATTAAGCAAGACCTTGGATGGTGTGCATTGAGACACATTTGTGTGCATGTGTGTGTGTTGTTGTTGTCAGTTAAAACAATATCTGATATCTCTATATCTCTATATCTTTATACACATATTTTCATAGAACATATTTCTAAAAGTGAGATTGCCAAAACGGCAATAAACTCTTACCTCTTACAAAGATTGTGCTGCTTTTTATTTTTCCAGTGAGAAGAAAGCTCAACATGATACTTTCATATAACTTTTTTTTTTCAATGGCTTTTGCAGGAGACATTATTCTTTGTCACCTTTACAGACTGGCAGTTCTGATGTAAGAAATTGGAAGCCCTTGTGGTAAATCTGATTTAGACTTGAGAGGATATAGCGAGGAAAACTACCACCATTGCCCCCTTCTGTGCTATCCTGTCTCTAAATTTTGCTGCGCGCACACTGATGGACAGTGAGAGATTGAAAGGCTGTCTCAAGGCCAGAGGAGAAGAGGGAAATCTGAAGTGCAGGCTCCGCAGCCGCAGCAGGTGGAGCCTATCCTTTGAGTCCACCTAACACACAGAGTGTGGCCACAGTGAGGACGGCCATTCAATCAGCAGCCACTTAATGAAGTGGGCAGACTTCGGGCTGTGATTGTATCAAGGGCTCCTGAAAATGTCATGTACACCATGGAACAGAATACTGGTGTATTCACTGGTTGTAATAAGTAATAGCCTAGCATCCATTTTTCCTATCTCTGCTGTTTGCTCTCCTATTATAAGAACTTAAAAACATTTCTGACACATTTCTTTTCTGATTATTGAATGAGTATATTCTCTTTTGAAAAAGAAGAAAAGCAGAGAGATACAGGATAAGATTTGCTCGCAATCTCTCCCTGCAGGAGCTGAAAGAGCAGATGCTGGTGTTTGGCTCTGACATTATACACATGCAGCTGGCTCTCTGTGCCCACAGACTCTTCACGCAAAGATCCAACCAACCGTGGGTACTGATTTAAATATTTCTAATCTAAAATATTAGATCAGAATGCACTGGTACTAAACAGGTGTAGATTGCTTTTTATTGTTATGATTCCCTACATAACACCTATTTACATAGCATTTACACCACGCTAGGTATTGTATGTAATCTTGAGATAATTTGACATAGCAGAAGGATAAAGCAGGTTATGTGCAAACACGCGATGTGTGTGAGGGACCTAGACACCTGCATATCTAGGTGTCAGGGAGGGTGGTATGTGCCAGGAGGATGGAAGGACCCAGAAACCAATCTCCTTACATATTGAGAGAGCACTGCATGGCTGTTGGGTCTGCGATAACCATGTACCACCCTTAGTGGAAGTATTTTGAATTGCAGTTACTCAGATAATAATCATTTGCAAATGAATGAATGGTGAAGAGGAAGCTGCAAGCATGCTCCCTTTATTTCAAGACAGAAGCCACTGGATGCTTCAACAGGGGAGCAGAGAGTACAGAAGCAGTACAGACTTGGGACTAGAGGAGGACTGTCCACAGGTGCTGGAGAGGCTTCAGGTACAGGTCGTGCAACAGCTTGCTTTTATTGATGTAGGTGTTCTTGTTTTCATTAACTGAAGCCAAGTCCATTGAAAAATGGTGTAAACAGGCCAATTTGATTGCCTGTTTGGTGGTGTGGAGGAAAACGGAAACAGGCTCCCCAGATCTGAAAAATAGGGAAAGATTTTTTTTAAAAGTGCCTGCACACACACACACGCACATGCATGCACATGCACATACATGCATATGTATGTGTGTGTGTGCTTGGAGAGAGCAAGCTAAAAGGAAGAAGAAACCCAAACACGGAAACAAACAGACCCTCTTTGTGTCTGAGAGTTGGGAAGGCATGGGAAACTGGCCAAGTAGCTGTGAGAAGAGCGACCGGGGAACGAGGAGATGGGGTTTATTTGTAGGCATTAAGGAAAAGGGCCCTTGGATGTGGTATGATTTGCTTCTCTTTGAAGCATGCTTTAAAGGTTTCCATTTTAATTACATCAGCGGTGACTAGAGGCACACTGCTCAGGCATCACCTAGGCAACCCTCCGTCATGGATGCCCACACTGGGCAGAGGCCAGGGAGAGGGCGGCTGGATCACAGCAGGGATTTCTGACCCTGCCACATTTGAGGGGCTCCTTAAATGTCAACATATTCCATTATCCCCACAGGTGGATGCTTGTGCTTTTAGCAGCTCTTTGTGCTTTGTGTTTGTTGACACAGTGGTGGCGCCCACCCTTCCTTGACGAGAGCGCGCAGGTGTAGGTTTCTAGTGTTCCAGAGTTCTTGGAGCACTGGGTTGCTCTGGGGCCATAAAGTTGGTCCTTGTAGGCCAAGAGACACCTGGAAATCATTTATGGCGGAGATGGTAATGAGGCTCCCAAGGTGTCCTAGGAGAAAGCAGAGACCTTTTCATGATGGTCCCGGAGCAGAATCGAGCTAGAAACAGGCAAGTTCTGATGTAGGCCTCTGAGCCTGGAACCCAAATTTTTCTTTCGTTATTGTTTTTTTTCCCTTTTTCATTCTTTTGTTTTTTGAGATATGGTTTTACTATATAGCCAAAGTTGGCCTAGAACTCATTATGTAGCTCAGACTGGCCTTAAACTCTTTGGATCCACCTGCCTTGGACTTCCGAGAGCTAAGATCACAGGTATGAGCCACTGTGCCGAGTTCTAGGGCTTCTTCCTTGCACTCCTGTGCAAAATCACTTGTGTTCATGACTTTCTCTGGGGTCTGCCATTTTCCCAGAGTCTCGAGAACTCAGGAATCTTGCATGGTTCTGCGCTCCTTTCTCTGCCTCCACAGAGGCAGCCATATGGAGGCAGCGGGAACGGTGACACTGCATGCATTGTCCCCATCTCCCCAGCACTGGCCTCTGAGCCTGGAACCCAAATTTTTCTTTCGTTATTGTTTTTTTTCCCTTTTTCATTCTTTTGTTTTTTGAGATATGGTTTTACTATATAGCCAAAGTTGGCCTAGAACTCATTATGTAGCATAGAACTCATTTGAGCACTGCACTGGGAGCCATGTTGGAGGTGGGCTTCTTCTTGTCCTGTATACCTGTGACATGTGAGACTCCTTCCTGTCTTCTTTTGCAGAGTTACATCCAAGGTCAAGAAAGTAGAAAATCATGACAAGATCCTAGAGGCAGTGGCAGAGAAAGGGACTTGGGAGGGCATCCTTGACTTTGCTGCTTTTTCAAATGACTGTCTAATAAGGTCCCCTTCTGGGAATCCCACACATGTGCCTGGCACTCTGCTTGCCATCCAGGCTGCTTCTGGAGAGCTGGGAAACAAGAGCTTGCTTCTGTAGGTGAGGCCAACCCACTGGGCACTGAGTGAGGTCTCCATCACAGCAGGTGTGGTCTTCTTGCCTTTAAGCCTCCTCCGGCACTCTTGTCTCAGGAGATGTTGATGCTCGCCTCTCTGTAAACCATAGCTGTTTGTTTTTGCCCTCAGCAGACCTGGGCCTTGTTTTGGGCTGGGAAATAAACACTCTAGTCAAAAGAACCGAGTGCCTGACTCAGGACACTTATTTACACTTTGAGTCAGGAATGGACACCTAAACCCATGACTGAAGTAAGACAACAATGTCGGGGGAAAGGAACAGAAAAGACCTGTCTGCCACAATTGGAAAGCAAGCACAAAGGGGCCATAGTATGCAGGAAGGGCTGCAGCATGCAGAAAAGGACACAACATGCAGGAAGGGTACAGCATGTAGAAAGGGCAGCAGCATGCAGGAAGGGGCACAGCATGCAGAAAAGGACACAACATGCAGGAAGGGGCACAGCATGCAGAAAGGGCAGCAGCATGCAGGAAGGGGCACAGCATGCAGAAAGGGCAGCAGCATGCAGGAAGGGCCACAGCATGCAGAAAAGGACACAACATGCAGGAAGGGGCACAACATGCAGAAAGGGCAGCAGCATGCAGAAAAGGACACAACATGCAGGAAGGGGCACAGCATGCAGAAAGGGCAGCAGCATGCAGGAAGGGGCACAGCATGCAGAAAGGGCAGCAGCATGCAGAAAAGGACACAACATGCAGGAAGGGGCACAGCATGCAGAAAGGGCAGCAGCATGCAGGAAGGGGCACAGCATGCAGAAAGGGCAGCAGCATGCCAGCAGGGTGGCACTGGGGTTGAGAGACTGATCCGACCTCATTCTTTTTGTTTGTTTGTTTTTCGAGACAGGGTTTCTCTGTAGCTTTGGACCCCGTCCCGGAACTAGCTCTTGTAGGCCAGGCTGGTCTCGAACCCACAGAGATCCACCTGCCTCTGCCTCCAGAGGGCTGGGATTAAAGGCGTGCGCCACCAACACCCAGCAATTCGGCCTCATTCTTGAGAGTGAGGATATTTTCCTCAACGTGGTGTCCTGAGCACCTGTGCAGTACTTTAAACCAAGCTCTTGGAAATCTAGTTTTTTTAAAGCTGATTAGCGCTTATATAATATGACATGTAAGTAGTTTTCATATGATTTAGTCTTCATATGATAATAAGGATAGAGGAGTCAACATTTTGCAATTATCAGAAGCCCCGCTGTAACCGGCCTAAGCCACAAAGGAGGACTTGATTGTGGGTTGGTCCTGATGCAGGCGCAGAACAGAGCAGTTCCCTTCCACCTCTCATCTGAGTTGCCTCGGGCCTTCACTTTCATTCTGGACATTGTGTGAGCTTCCTAGTCGCAACTGTGAGACGGGTTCCAGGGCCGAGGTTGTGCCTTCCCTCGACATCTCTGTGCCACTCCGCGCCATGTGACTTCCCCGCGCTTCTGCTTCCTTACTAGTAAAATAGAGAAGACAGTGCCCACCTCAGAGTCTAGTCGTGAGCAGTAAAGGAGCCAACACATGTAAAATGCCTGGTACCGTGCCTGGAACACAGTTAAGCACCAGTGACTACTTCCTACCTCTTTTACTTGTTTCCAGCACAGCACTCACTGTCTGATCCTTAATTAATCATGGGATAAACTCAAAACCCTTTTCATGGACCCTTGTAATCTGGTCTCCAGCACCCTTGTGTCCTATTCATGTATCTGACATATGTATGAGTCTCCCTTCTCAGGTCTATTTCCCTTCTCTATAAACCCACTCCTCTCTCTCCTGCTCTAACTCCCTTCTTTTTGTGACCCTAAGACTGTTCCACACCTGTGAAGTTTGAACTGGCCCTGCAAAGCCCACCAGAGTGAGCCTTGGTTCTCTTCCACCATTTCCTGCAAGACAGTGATCAGGTGGAAGGGCAGACCCGCTCTGGGCCAGGCTGCTGCTCTTCTGGGTTAGTCTCCAGTGAGTGGATTTGTTGCCTGCTTTAGTGCTTATCGAGAACCTTCCCACGCCTGACTTTATTAAGATGAAAGACTCTTTATTACGGCTTTCTTGAAAGAAAAAAAAATCAAAGAAACAAACCTCCAAACAGCCACAGTTTTATAGAGAAAGCATTATTTCTAAGCTAACTGTTTTTCTTTTCTTTCTTTCTTTCTTTCTTTCTTTCTTTCTTTCTTTTATTTTCATGAAGGAAAATTGAGAAGTTGTATCCCCTGGGGGAGCCATGCAGATCCAGAGAAGCTCAGCTCTGCCCTGAACCTACTTTGCCAACTTCTGCTCAGCATAAGCCACTCTAGTTTCTGGGACAGGGTTGGCCATGCCCTTTGGGCATCTCTCCAAAATGTATCTTCTCTTAGAGTTGGTTATTTGCCCAGAACATTTACATAACCCAGCTTCTGGTGTTCCCTGGCAAAGAAGCCAATACAGCCTCATGGGCCCCTTGGAAGCAAGGACAGGGAACTCCTACCGCTCTGTCTTCACGGCACCAACTTGAGGCATTAGCTGCTGGCCACACCTCCCTTCTCCCTCGGTGGGTATCAGAGGGACTCAGGAGCAGGGACTGCAGGTGTGCATGCTGGTACGTGTGTACAAGATAGTTTCTGTGTACCTGTGTGAGCACAGGCGCTCACATGACTCCCAGAATGCATTTCCTATGGGGAAGAGGGACTGGTCCTGACAAGTGCTTTCCCAGGAGTCCATGTGTTTGACAGAACTGGGATTTTCAGGGGCTGTAGGGTTCTCACTACTTTGAGGTCACAGCACCTTCTTGCCTATGTGTGTGTCCCCGTGGGTCACCAGGCTCTCTCTTCTTTTCTCATAGATTAAACCGAGGCCCTTCTCATATTATCAATCAGGCTCCTGCTGAGTGGAGTCTGAGAGGAGCAGCTGTGTTGATGATGGTGGTAGTCTAAATGCGAGCTACATTTGCCTATAACCCTTGCGTCTCACCATCTCTTAAGACCAGGAGACACAGGGTGGTCTGTGGTAAGCAATGAAGGGCTGAACAACTCAGATCAAGGAGTGTTTCTGATGGTGTCCTGCTTCCCCTGCAGTCTGTCTTCTGTCCAAACAAGCTGCCTTCTCCTAGAGGTGCTCCCGCCACATCCAGTTGCTACCCTGTCTTCAAACTTTAACTCTGGTCTTCACCCTACCAGGAGCCATATCCTATGACCTCAGGCCCCTGCCTCGAGGTTTTCAGAATCTGACCAGGGCCTGGGCTTCTGCATAAGGACTCTGTAAGCGATTATGGAACTCATCTGGATTTGAGACTGAGGCAAAGCCAGCTCCAAACACTGCTTTCCAGCCTGGTTGGTTACTGCCTTGTGGTGCAGAAGCAACCTGAAGATAAGAGGTAGCTTTGTGGGCTTCCGGTCCACCCTGAAGAATCCACTTACTCCCAGAACTCCTCTGTGTCACAGGTATTCTAGAACACAGTAGTATCTCCCCCCCCCAGGACGTGTTCACAGGCCCCAGTTTCAGCTCTAGTCTTGCCTAATGGCAGTTTTTGAGTTGTTGATTCTTGGCCCTGAAGCAACCTTTGTACACCACCTGGTGATATTGGGGCTGTACACACACAGGTGGTGATCTTTCCTTTGCCAGACAACATTCCAGGGTCTTCTAAAGGGAGCAAAAGTGTCTGTAAGAGAGGGAAAGAGGTTCTTTCTGCTTGCTAGCTTTATGTATGTATGTATGTATGTATGTATGTATGTATGTATGTATGTATGTATGTCATCAGGACAGATGGCAATGGTGGGTGAGGAGGTGGCTTCTGTTGTCAGCTTTCTATTGTCCCTCTGTTCCTAGCATCAACCCCTGTGGAAGCCCCTACTACACACCTGTACTAGCTGGGTGGAAACACATCCTCAGAGCTGAGTCTGAGTTCAGAGCCCCTGATAACCTCTTCATTCATCTCCCAACCCCTGGAGTCGTCAGTGGGGTTGTCAATGTTTTCCCAATGATCCCCCCTTCTGTACTCTGTCCTTCAGTGCCCACTTATCCAATTCCCCATATTCATTTTTCTGTTATGATAACTGGGGTGGTGGTAGGGGTGTGGCTGCTGCTGTCATGACCCAGTTGACGGATGAGTACCCAGCTACTTCTGTTGGATTCTTGTGGTTGTCCCTCAGGCATTTATGTCATACTTTAATTGCCTAAAGTGCAACTTTCCAGAATTTTCCTTTATTCCAGCTGAATGTGCCAATCCACCAGGGCTTACCTTACCCCTGCCAACTCGTACACCCCACTGGTCAGGAGGATTGCTGCTCCACCTGGAATCCCTGCACAGACCTGCACAGCTACAGAGAACCCTCCTGTCTTCTCTCAGCCCCCACAGTCCATTTCACTAACAAAATGTGAGCAGGGCAGAAGGGCACCTTGTTCTACACTGATTCTTGTGGCTTCAGACGCACTCATGCCCTGATGCTCTTAGGCCCTGCAGGGCTCCTTTCCTGCCCCACTCTTCCCCTGGTTCCTGCACCCTAGTCTCCTGCTGCGCCCATTTTCCCAACATGCCAAGCCCCTTGTTGCTTCTAGGCCTTGACACCTGCTGCCTTTTTTGCGTAGAACACTTTTCTCCTCTACTCACACCTGGCTGGCTCCTTCTGAGTCTTGAGGAAGTCGCTTCAGGTTTTTTAAGGAGACACCTTGTCCAGAGTTCATACTTCCCAGGCCCCGCCTCTTTCTTTTCTAGGGCTTCCAGTCGTTTCTAGTCAACTGTGTGTCGGCACCTTTACTCACTTGGTCTATCCCACCCATTAAACTGGGAGATCTGCAGGGTGAGCGTTGGATCTGTTTCATTCAGTGCCAGGTTCCCAAAGTTCCTCCACCCCCCACTGCAGACGTGCCTTAGGAGAGGATGAATTTGGAATGGGCGTTTAAGGGAGAAACAAGATAACTGACAACTACTCCAGCACACTGAGAGATGTTTGCAGGGGCTCCGTGCTACCCATGCCTGTGCGAGCCACGACCCTTCCTCTAAAGAAAGACTGCCAGGGATGGTGAAATGTGTAACTATGTGGAGAAGATGGCTCAACATGGCAATATATATATTGAATGTGTATTTAAGTATCTCTTGATTATTTTTAGAATACCAACACAGTACTAAAACACATGAAATGTTTGTACCTCAAGCATGATCCTCAGAGATTTCCTTGTGGATTATAGCTTCAAGGACCAAAGAACGAACAAGAGTGTCGGTGTTCAGAAACTCAGCTTGCATTTGGAAGACTCAGCTCCTGGTTTGGTGGCTTCTCAGAGACCCCAGCTTCTTTAGCAACCACAGGCAAGCTCATGTGGTCTCTCTAGAGGTAGCGTCTGGATGTCTGGATTCTTTAATTCCACTCAGTCCTTGTTGGCTCCATGAGTAGGTGTAAGCATTATAATGTGATATTCATACAGTTAATTTTTAAAAGTTTAACGTCACTTCAGTTTATCAGTGGTAGAATCCCTGCTGGCATGCCATTTAATTTGCTTCCCATGCTAATGATGATTCTGAAGCTTTTCAAAGAAATGATTATATGATAATACCCAATTTGATGGTGGATTTGAGCCATCATCTACGGGGATGGGATCATAGCAAAGCTCCCTGGGGGCATCCATTCCTGTAATGTGTCCCAGGAATCCCACCACATCTGCTGTGCTCCGGGATACAGAGGAGCGAGAAGAGGAAGGCCTAGCCCTTTTCCTGGGCCAAAGACAGACTGCAGACCCTGGGCAAAGGCTGTGGGAGGACACAGGCTTAATAATTTGGAAGAGCATTCACAAGTGCTGGCTGCTGCATATTGAGATAGATTACGTGTTGAGGAAAATCATTTCCTACCAATCACTGATTAGCTCAGACACCCAAAGCTAGTTAGGCCAGCACTAGAATGGACATCCAGAGGTCCCCACTTCTAGATAGAATGCTCTTTACCACCTAGGTACTTCTTCCATCATACATAGCACCATGGAATTCTGAGCCCAGGGCTATGGAGACCTACAGGCTTGCTGCTTTGTGTGTTAGTTTCATCATAATGAGCCAATCACAGAAGGTTATGATGTCAGACATTTCCTTTTATTGACTTTTAGGAGACTCCTTTTGGAAAACCCAGAGGTACTGGAGACATTCATCTACAACCTCCTTGAAGAACGTGGTGAGAAAAATACATACATATACATATAGCTACGTCTGAGCAGTGCAGTTCTGAGCGGTGTTCAAAGGCTAGAAGCGCTTCTGCAGGGCAGACTGGATATTCTTCAGTAGGCCCCACTTAGCTCGGTTCTTCCCACGCCCGTCTGGTGTTACCACCTGCAACAGGAAGCAAAGAGTGCATGGGACCAGCCAGAAAGGGACACCAGCCCCTAGACCACAGGCTCACTCCATACACCATGACAATCATGGAAAGCCTGAAGGGCCAGTCCCCCTTAGAGATGGAGAGATCCAGCCTCAGCACCACAGAGCTTTCACAGTGCCCACAGCTGTGTGTGCTGGCATTGCTATTCTACAGATTAAGTTTTACTTCTTTAAAGGCAGTTCATATAACCAGATGTGGGCAAGCAAGATAAATGAGCCCCCAAATGGGCTTTCTCATAGAACCCCACTCCAGCCTCTGGAACATTCTGTTTCTTTCCCATCTCTCACCAGTTCTAAGTTTCAGCTAAGGCGTTTGGTTTCTTTACTAAACTTGGAGTGACCTGCTTTGGAGAAATGACAGGCTTTTTGTTTGTTTGAAATCTCTGTAGTCTCAACTTTGCCTAAGGTAAAGAGAAGATTCTTAGAGATGTGCGTGAAAGATGAAGAGAACATAATTTGTAAGATGTTCAGTTTTTTTCCCCCTTTATACAAACAGGAATGCTTTGTACTAACTTTGGTAAGTGAACAGTCTATTAGGACCAGCTAAAAAAGGACATTCAGGTACAACCTTGGTGCAGGAGAATTGTCTGTATTCTGTCAATCATGATTTAAATAAACGCTGATTGGCCATTAGCCAGGATGTATAGGTGGGACAACCAGACAGGAAGTAGAGGCGGAGCAAGGAGAATAGGAGAATTCTGGGAAGCAGGAAGCTCTCTCTTGGCATTCCTGCCCAGACCACCAAAGAAGCAGGATGTGACCTGCCCTGTTGAAAAATGTAATGATCCATGTGGCTAACATAGATAAGAATAATGGGTTAATATAACTTATAAGAACCAATACTTAGCCTGAGCTAATGGGCCAATCAGTTTATAATCTTTTGGAGACCTCTGTGTGATTTTCTTTGGGACTTGCCAGCTGTGGGATACCGGGTGGGACATAAACCCCAACAAGCTGGCCCACATGTTACACAACTTCCTTGAAGAACATGGTAAGAAAAACACATACAGATACATATAGCTACATCTACGAGCAGTGCAGTTCTGAGCGGTGTTCAAAGGCTAGAAGTGCTTCTGCAGGGCAGACTGGAACCGGTGCTACCTGGGGGGGACAGATTGTACCGGCTGGGCAGCAGGACCTTCTCAGAAACTCAACTTCACCGTGGTTGCCATAGCTTACTTTGAAGGTGGTGGCTTCTTCATTTCTCTGACCTGGCAACATTACCATCCCCTAATACACATTTACTGAGGAGGTATTTAGGGACTAAAGTTGGGATGAAGGGTCCCACTGCCCATACAACATTGATGAATGAATACATGGGGTGGGTTGGATTTGGTAGAGAAAAAGAGATGCTTACACAAAGCATAAAGTTTCTATGATAATTTTAAATCTTTTATATTTATATTGAGCAAAAAATAGAGGTGATACATAGATATAATCCTGATAACTATGAAATAAAAATATGACACATACAGAGCTACTGGGGATAGTGAAAGAAGCCTAATGGTACTGTGAGTTATGGGGTTTGGAACTTCATTGAAAAGTAGATATTTTAAAGTTTTGTCTTAAACTATAGCAGGGATCTTCGAAGACAAAGACTGGATGATGTAATGGACAGAGGGGGTTGAAGAGTGTTTATGAACAAGAGAATCAGACAGAACAGAGGCCAGAAGAAGCAGGAAGACAGACTTGAAATGCTACTGAAATTGAAATTATAGTTGGTATCTCCTTGTCTCAAGAGCCTGATTCAGCACTGTCCAAGAGAATCACGCTGAGGCTGTGTGATGGGGCTGTTCTGGAAAAGGAGAGGAGAGTGAAGGCTCACCAGCTCCTGGAAGCTCGATTTGAAAAACTGATTCTAGAATCACATAAAAACAGTGCGGGCAAACAGTGATGCACCCAATCCACTTATGACCATAGATGCAATCATATAAAATCAAACATAAGGTAACTAAAATAGCTGTTATAATGGCATAGTAAAGCAATACATGGTGATAACCAAGGACTTATTTCACGAAGCTAAGTAGAATCCAGCATCAGAAGAGACAACCATAGTGCTGGGAGATGCTTAGGATAGAGCTTGGGCTTAGCATGGGCCAGGTCCTTGGGTTTAGTTCCTGGCACCATAGCCAAACCAAACCAAACCAAACCCAAAAAATCATAATTTACTTAATTAATAATGACCTAAAGGAGAAAAATCATGCAATTATGTGAAACCATGCGAATAAATAATTTTTTATGTACAAGCTCACAGAAACCTGGAAGTCAGAGGGCCTTTCCTTAAAGTCTATAAACCTAAAAACTGAATAAAAACCATTAAGACAAAGGAGAAATGACAAGTGTATTCGCTACCACTCCTGCCATTTTATGTATGACTCAAGGGTCTCGCTAAAGCGATTAGGAAAGAAAAAGAAATATAAACTCAAAGACTGTGAGGGAAGAGATAAAATCACCATTACTTATAAATAATAAGATTATATACCTGGAAAAACAAGTCGAATCAGATAATAGAGTCCATAAAGATTTGCTAGAATTCAGATTTATCTACAGAGAACAGTAGTTCTTCTGTGCCAGCCATCTATTAGGAATATACTAAAACAAAGAACAAACACTCAGAATACCAAAGTTTGTGTACTATTCACTTTTTAAAATCTTTCTAGATATATTTAAGGGGTACAATGTCTGTTGATATACATACACATGGTGAAACATTCCAATAAGCAAATCAGTAAATCTGTCATTTCACATAATCACTGGCTTACTATATGATTCTGCATCTAAAATCATAACAAATTTAGCACACATGACATGGTGTCATGCTGCTCATTAGCTCACGAAACTACATAGTTTACCCAGGAACATGAGGTTGAAGACCCCAGAAAACTTCGTAAATGTTTGCATAAATGTTCAGGCATACAGCAAACATATCAACTGTCTTCCGATTAATTGCTCACTGGTTTTCTAATCAAATTCTGTCTGGATTTAAAAAAGGAATTTTAAAAAATAAGCATAGTGAGATCTTCAAAGTTTGTATAAATAAATCAGCCTCCAAGGTTAACTAATTTAGGTTTTTAAAAATGAACAAAGGTAATGGGGGATGCCTGGCACTTCCTCATAGCACCACAAAGCCGACGTTGAGAGCCAGTCAAAGCAGAGAGGCACTGGCCCCCGTGGAGGCTCTTACATGCTGTACTCAGTCTTTATCTTTGAACGTCTTCACTCCAGTTTGAGACAAAAACCTCGAGGCTTCCGTTCTTCGGTTCCTAGCCCCATAACTCACATCACCCTTAGCTGCTTTCACTGCCCGGTGGCTCCTTGTGCAGCTTACAGCTTTCAGTTCACCCTTATTGGGGTACACGTGTCTATTGTCTCCCTTTTTGCCCAGCAGCAGCTGGTCTGCCACCATATATCCAATATTATCTTTACCTTACATGCGTTTCTGCTTTTTTTTTGTCAAAGCAGAAAGCATAATGCTGAGATATACTAGGGGATTCAGAATGAACCCCTACATATCTGGGTAGTGAATATAAGACCACAGTAGCACCTTGACCCTACACTATGGAGTTAAGGCAATCCTGGGCGAGAACATCGGTAAATGGGCTCAGCTGTGGAGAGCGGCTACTGCTGTTCGTGGCATTACATACATTCAAAGGTAGACTGTATGCCAAGAATGTGAAGAGTGAAACTACAAATTTAGTAAAGGAATATGTAGGAGATTATCTTTGCGTGCTCAGTCAAGGCAAAAACTTTTTAAACAGCACCCCAAAAGGTCAAACCAAAGGGAAAAAGTTGTGGCTTCAATATATCAAAGTTCAAGACTTCTGCTGCTTCTTGGAGTGCAATATAAACAAAGGTGATAGACAAATATCAGAGGAGTGGAAATATTAGCAGTGTCTAAAAGCATCATCTGGACTATTTGGCATCCCACGATGCACCAAATGAAGGGGTGTGTGCAATAGAGAAGTGGGCAGAGGGAGGGTGTGCTTACAGAAGGAGCCATGGAAGGGAACAAGCATTTGAAATGAAATGTAAAAAATGACATCAGATGACATAGCTACCAGGGAGAAAAATAGAAGAGAGCTTGATAGATGCAGGTGAAACATAGGGTATAAGGGCCCTCTTTTCTTATGGAAATAGCCATGGGCATGGCCAAATGAAGTATGCCATGACCCAGAAATTTCAGCCATTGTGCATTTCTTATATGAGATGAATTGTATCCCTCTGAATTCACATATCATTATCCAATCTTACCTCAGGTGAGATTCTATTGGAACAAGGCCTTTAAAGAGGCGATGAAGTTAACATGAGGTCATTATCCCAGCTGCACTCTAACCTGGCTGCTATTCCTACAGGAAGAATTGAGTGTAGACCTTAGGGATGCATAGGGAAAGATTACTCAGGAGCACAGTGAGCAAGACTTCCAGTTGTCTAAGGATGCCTGAGCTATAGTAACTTGTTGCTGTAGCTCTACCTGACCCATACAAAAATCAGAGAGATTTTATACCTCCGCCCCACTCACAGGCTGTCACATGCTGTCTGTCACAGCATTATTGGAGAGAACCTGGGTGTCCACACGGAGTAGACTGGTGACAGGCAAGAAACAAATGAACACTAGGATGGATGGCATAGCATCAGCAATTCAGGGACAAAATACCCATAGTGATGTAGATCAGCAGTTCTCAGCCTGTAGGGACACCTTTGGGGGTCGGGTGACCCATTCACAGGGGTCACCTAGGACCTTCGGAAAACACCGATATTTACCTTATGTTTTGTAACAGTAGCAAAATTATGAAGTAGCAACAAAAATAATTTTATGGTTGGGGGCCACCATGACAGGAGAAACTGTGTTAAAGGGTCGCAGCATTAGAAAGGTTGAGAACCACTGATGTAGACGGATCATTCAAACAGTGTTTAGAAAAAAAAGGATAAGGGGAGAAAAGATGAATATCATGCTCTTGTGTGGATTAGTGACATAGCAATACACATATTGTAAGAACACACAAAAGCAAAGAGATACAAGTAAACCCTTCTTAGGACAGATATCACAAACTAGAACATAAAAACCAGGAACTGTCCTGCAGAAATCAGTACAGATGGTTGAGAGGTATAATATCAATCAAACCTTGTAAACACAAAGTTCAAAAACAAACCAGGCTCAGCCTGAGATGGAGTTATACTTGTTTTCACGGGTCAGGGCAGGTAGAGAAGGACCAGGAGACTGACTTACAGGAACATTTTGGGTTCTTTGGAAAACAGTAAGCCGTAGGACACAGAGAAATGCAAAGTGTGTCCGTTCTTCAGGGCCTGGAGCCACTGTGCATGAGCCCAAGTAGGCATCTAGGGAAGAGGTGTCAGTCCTGCAGGTGACACAGTGTCGGCCACATGGGCTGTCCTTCAACCTCAACCCTTAAGAAGATGTATGACAGCCTGTGGAGAGGAATGTTATAAAGGCTCCTCGCGGGGAAGATAGAGGCAGGAAAGAGTCTGAGGGAGGTCTGGTGGTGGGAGAAGGTTGGAAGTTGATGTCTTGCAGAAGGAGGAAAGGTGCATGAGTTAAGAAATGTGAGCAGCCAGGAAAAGGCAAGAAGTGGGTGGGTTCTTCCTCGGAAACCCCTCCACAGGAGAATCCAGACATTGAAGGTTTTGATCTAGCCAGTGAGAACCATTCTGGACTTCAGAAATGAGTTGTGCTGCTTAACTGCTAATTTGTCATAGTCCAAAGGAAGCACACACAGAGATGTGCAGTTAGGCTAATCAGGATTTAAAGCATATGGAGAGACAGTTTAAGAGGAAGAGGTGATAGCTACGAATGGGAAGGGGTCAGTGGGTAGACAGGGTACACTGAGGACCACAGGAAGATCAGGGGAGAAACAGAGGCCAACAGACACAGGAACTGCGCAAAACACATTTATCTGTCCTTCAAAATAGACCATTAGGCTCTTTATGTTAGAGGCTTCGAGGTGGAGACCATGAGCAAGAAGGAACCAGGAAAACCAATGCAGTGTCCATTGTCACGGGGTTTGGCCAGCTGATGGTGTTGGGATTGGACTCAGGAACATGAGCCCTAATCCAAGGCTCTTTTCAATATATAACTGTCCCAGAAACAATAATGGATCTATCAAATAAATAGCTCTCTCAGGCTTTGATAGCCCCTCCTCAGTCAGGGGGGAACTGGGCTCACTCCTAGACTTATTTACGGTTGATTATGGTCTGGGAAGCCCTGGCTCCTGGCTAGAGCCCTGGCTGTGAATATGCCCAGACCTAGGTTCAACTCAGCCCCACCTCCTTTGTTTCCTCCAGCTGAGCTTCCTTCTCGGTGTAAAATCTGAGTATCTGGGACCATCAGTGATAATGGAGATACACTGTCTGACATAGATTTGACCTTCAGATGGGACCTTTAAAGTGTTGCATAACTAATTTTCTTGTTTCATGTACTGTACTATGTGCCAAAGAAAATTTCTTAAAAAAATAAAATCAACAAGTCTTAGGCTATGCAAATCAAATATAAAAGGTTCTATTTCTCATCTTTTATAAAGGTCCATATGACGGAAGCATGGTGGTTTGGATAAGAAGTGATTATGCTACCTCCTTGCAGCATTCAAATGAAACCTTTCAGAAATATGCATAGCACCAGTGCCAAAGGAAAAAAATTTCGATTTTATAGGAAAGAGCTAAAGTCATTACTTTTATGAAGCTTTATAAATGTCATTCAAACACACCATCTTATTTTCATTTGCTGTTGAAGCCTTTACTTATGCAAATCATGACAAGTGTTAAGGAAGCCAGTGTTTCCTCTAGAATGCTAATAGAACCACAAAGAAGGGTGGAAGAATTACTTCTGAAGGAAAAATCTATACTGTAGCTCCTTGAGTCAGATAACAATGAAGCGTCCAGAAAACCTCATTAATTAGGGCTCTGCTCATTTAGATATTGTATGAAAAAGCAAAGAGACAGAAACGCATTGCCCTCTCTTTCATCGAGGGCAAATTAATCGCATAAAGACAATTTTAAGGAGATGCTATTCCTTGACTGGCTGTATAAAACATTCCGTTTTCCAGCATCTTATGATGCTTCGCGATTATTAATTTTATCTATCAATTTATTTCTTCACTCCTTAATTTAGACATCCACTCGTATATCCATTTGTTTGGTTACATTTTTACCCATGTATTCGTTCAATAACTGTTAAGAAGCTGCTGTAGATAAACTGCTTCGGTAAGCACCGTAGGAGGAGGAAGGATGAATTAGGCAAGAATTTTGTTTGCAAGGAGGTCACAGTGTGAGAGAGATGAAGAGGCTCCAGAGGGTAAGATGGCAGACGGATGACAGTCCTCGATTTCTCTCTCCGTCCCCAATCCTCACTCCTAGAGATGACAGATGATTCATTAAAAAAATAATAACTACTGAGTGCCCTTCATGGGCAAGACATTTTCGAGGGATTCTGAAAGGCTGAGAAGGCAGACAGAATGAGATTAAAGGAAAAATCCATAGTCAGGAGCATAGAGTACAGTTTGTAGTAATGGGTGTGAGGCTTTGGGGCTCTGAAGTGAGAGGGTCTCCATGGCGATGGACCAACAGGCAGCAAGGCTGGCTGAGGAACAGCTGAAGAGCAACCAGGCAGGTGTTCTCATCACACTTCCTGGGCATGTGTCTGACCTCTGTGGAAAGTGGAGCAAGGCATGACATCAGGAAGTGATGGGGATAGTCCCACTCTGCAGACCGCATACACCTGCCCCACCCTTATTTCCCATTCTTCATCATTATTAGAGACAATGACCAATCAGATTCTTACCCTCAAATATCTGACCAAGTAGCTGAAGTGTGATTAACCAGACTGTTGGGCACTGAGCCATTGGATCACTCAGAGCAGGGATTGAGACCATCCGAAACTACATGAAAGCTGGATTTAGGGATGCAGAAACTGAGGGGTGACCAAAAATGAGGCAGATTCAGAGAGAAACAGACAAGAGAGGAGGAGAAGAGAATGGAGGGAGGGGACAGAAGGGAAGGGGAGGGGAAGATGGAAGAAGAGAGTAAGAAGGAAGCAGAGGTGAGAGGAGGAGAGGTGAGAGGAAAGGAAGGGGAGAGAGGGTGGGGAGGAGAGGAAAGGGAAAGTGAGGGGAGGGAAAAGGAGGAGAGGATGATAACTTCCTAGTTTGCGTGGACATCAAATCAGGCAGACATGTGTCTCCTAGATGAATCTTAGAAGTCTCCTGAGGCTGTAAGCTTTCTTCTAAACCCTAACTGAATAGACACATCCTTTTTGCTTTTTAAAGAGCCTCTAAGACTTATTCAGATTCCAAAGAGCATCTCCACAGTTACGTAGTAAGAGCGCTCTTGGCAGTCCTGGTATTCTTAATATCAATCCAATGACATGAGTGTGAGTCACTTGGGAACTTGAAGAAGAGTCAGCTCTCCAATGCAAAGAAGAATAGTTTGTTTCCTTGCTTTGTGGAGCTCACCTGATTTGCTCAGTGTCTGTTTTTTTTAACTCCCAGATGAACCAAAAATAATTTTAGTATAAATATGTCTTAAATATTACATAGGGTGTACTTGTACCACAGGTTTTATTTGCTGTCTGCGAGAAATTCTGATTTAACTGGCTGTCCTGCCTCTTTGCTAAATTTCACACCTCGTCTTTGTAGGGTGTTTGTTTTTTCAGACAGTAATTATTATTCTTCTCATATAACCATGGCATGTTTACTAGCCCCTGACTGTGGTGGGAATAAGGATTAGGCTTGGTTTTAACTCTGAATTTCTGTATTCTAACATAAAGCCTAGAACAAGTGGTTTTGAGTTCAGCAGAACCAACCATCCTCAGACCTGCAGTCTGCATCCTCAGTCTGCATAGGTTGTTGGAGACCAGCAGCCCTGCCTCTGGCTGAGACTTAAGTAGTTTTCTGGGCTAGGAGGCAGAATTCTCTGTTGTCTCTGATGATCTTTAAGCTAATTCTGGTCTCTATCAAGGCATTCCCATTTGAAGGGCCAGAGAGATGGCTCTGCTGGCAAAGACTCTTGACCATAAGCCAGATGACCTCAATTTGATCCCCAGGACCCACATGAGAAAAGATGAAACTGACTTTTGCAAGTTGTCCTCCTCTGACATCCATGTGCACACCATGGCATGCACGTGTGTGCATGTGTGCATGCATGGGCTCCTCCAATAATTTTTAAGAATCAAGAAGTCCAAGTAATAAAAAAAACTTCTACCTAAGAAATGAATGTACACAGTACCTTGCAGATGTCACTCCACTGCCCGGGACCATTGTCGTTGATAGCTCTAACCTTGAACAAATACTCCGTGTTGGGGGTGAGGTTGTGCAGCTCCAGGTTCTGCTGCATGATGTCCCGGATTTGTCCACAGAGCTCTGTTCGGACATTGTTAGGAGGGGTGGTAATGAGCTCATAGAATTCCATCTCAAAGGAGTCCACGTCTTCTGTTGGGCATGTCCAGTAAACCTAGGAGAAACGGGTGTGTGAGCACGGCACAGATATACACCACTCTGCTGTCCTTCCCATAAAGATCTGTGCTGCTGACTGTAGGCTGTGTGTAATCTGACCCCATCTTCTATTGCTGCTGAGGGATTTGAGTTAGATCATGGGTTAAGAGTCTTGGGAAGCTCTGGGGAGGCCTGGTGTGCTACACATTACGGATTTCAGGAACAGGGAGTTGCTCTTCAGGGTTCAGTTACAGTCCGTCAGCACGGAGGCAATGGCCATGAATATGGTTTGCCAGATGCCTTTTGCGCACCTGCTCTCACATCAGGCACTTCTATCTCCAAATCAGGTAATCCTCAGAAACCTCCGGAAGGCAGATTTCATCCTCCCACTTTATAGGCACAGAACGGATACATTTGGCAAATTCCAGCGAGTCACAGAATATGGGAGAGTGACACACTTGTCCCCTAGCCCTTTATAGTGTGCTGGGATGCAAAATATTTCCTTCTCTACTCATGAGGAAATACCCAGCAATGGAGACAGAATGTTTGTTCTCAAATCAGAAGACATCAGCTTCTGAGAAGAGATTCAGTAACAAGTGTTAAACAGCAGATAAGATTTGACATAGAAAAAGTTTATGACAATAGTGTTTTCACATTTATTTAATGTGTGTGTGTGTGTGTGTGTGTGTGCATGTGTGCACTCAAACCATACCGGATACCATAGAGTACATGTGGAGGGCACAGGACAGTTTGCTGGACTCTGTTCTCTCCTTCCACCTCCTGGGTCCTTGAGACAGGACTCAGGTTGTAAGGTTTGGTGTTAAGGGCAGCCATTTTGCTAGCCCTAAACTTAAAAAGTATTTTAAAATCACATTTCAGCCTCGTGGCAATGGTCCACACCTTTAATCTCAGCACTTGGAAGGCAGAGGCAGGTGGATCTCTGAGTCTGAGGCCAGCCTGGTCTACAGAGCAAGTTCTAAGACAGCCAGAGCTACACAGAGAGAACTAAAAACTTTGTCTCAGAAAAAAGCAGATTTCTAATACTGTCATTATATTTTTGGCTAAAGTTAAATGTCATAGGTACAATGAATGTATAATTTTATGAGTACTAAGTAAATTAACCCAACAAGTAAAATTAACTAATTTTCTTTGTTTATCCCAACAAGCACATTTATAATAACATGCTTTGGAAATGCAGAAAAATATAAGGGAAGAAGATAAACATCCTCCCAACCCTCAGGTTGGTTTGTTCCAGTGTCTCTACTATCAGGAGAGCCAACACACTAATGCAGTGGGATTGCAGGGCTTTGACTCGTTCTCTTAACTTACACTTCACATATTTTATACCGTCAAAAGTCTTGTAAGGCACTGCCTTTCAGACCTCCGATAGAGGCCAGCAGGATAGCTCAGAGAGTGAAGCAGTTGCTGCTAAGCCTGACAACTTGAACTCTGATTCCCAGGATTCCTTCAGTGGAGGGCAAGAGCTGACTCACGTTGTCCTCTGAACTCCACATGAATGCTCTTGCATGTGCATGTGCACGCGCATGTGCACACACACACACACTCTTTCTCTCTCTTATATACATACACACATACACACTCAGACTCTCTTTCTTACACACACACACACACACACACACATACACACACACACATACACACAAACAAAATGAATACATGTAATGAAACTTAAAAAAAGAAATCAAACCATTCCAGAAATAACTCCCCCCTTCTATATAGCTGAATAGTCAGGTTTTTTTTTCTAGTTTTATCTTAAATAAATGCTACAATGAATATTTTGGGGTATAAGTCCTCATCTGATTTTTTTGGTAATTTCTTAGGAAGGGAGTGGGAATTTGGATTGGTATTTTTTTAAAAGTAATAAAATAATAAAAAGAAATTATTTCTAGAAACCAAATTGAATTAAAAGATCTCTAGGATTTTGCAATGCATACTAATAACTTTTAAGACCAACTTGAACATTTTGTATGCAGAAACCTTGAAGATTTGGGGATGATGTCAACATAGACTTAATCATTTTCATTGCAGAGCACAATGAATCCTGGGAAAGTCCCATTTCATGACCCTAGAACAGGGATCTTCGTTATTAATTATTACTATTGTCATTATTATTATTATTACTATACATCAAATCACTGTCTGGTCATAGGTGAGGTGGCAGTGACTTGCTTGGGTGGCTTGATAGGTCTGCCACCTCAAGCTTATCCAAGGTAAGTTTAGGCAGCATAAGTACCTTCTCTAAGTTGAAGAATGGAACAGAACCCAGCAGCCCTTTGCTTCATAGCGGGAGCTGTGGACTCTCTGTAAGCCTGAGTTGGCACTGAGCTAAGACTCACTGCCATCAGAATTCACTGATATCACCTGTACTCTGGGCCCTGCTGGTTCAGGCATATCTTGGGTGAAGGACAGGGAGGAACACTGTGCTGTGTTTGAGGGTCTCCAGGAGGGCTCTGTTCTACCTCGTACAGCTCTTGTGGTATTAGTTTTAGCCTCTGAAGCAAAGGTTAAAATGTCTCACAGAACAGGAAGATAAAACTTGGCCTCTGTGTGGTCTTCATTTTCTTGTGTTTGGACTCTACCTCTGCAGACAGCAGCCTTAGCAACACATAGGCTGTGAGAGACAGACTCTGAGGCCCCGAAACTGGATGACACAGAGTCTACCTTCTAACAAGTCTTCAGGAAATGTTAGTGTTTGGAAACCATGAGTCTAGACAACAAGATGCCTGTTATCTTTGGGAGTTCTGCCATATAGCAGGCCACAGACTAACATGGGAGGTATGTCTCTGTAAGAACCTCGAAAGAGTCAAGAAACTCTCTAATTCAATATTTAGTTGCCCAGCAACCCTTTGCCTCTCTGAATTTGAATAAGGTACTCCATAAGCAATTCAGTTTAAGCTCAGGTGGATTTTAGAGAGATAAGGGAAAGACCATTTGTCCATGTTAGGTCAAGAAGGCCAGTGACAAGTCTTGTCTTAGATGATGATGGGCGCAGAGATCTGTGAGATGCCCTACTTTCCCCATTACCCTTAAAAAAAAGATGGATATCATCAGGGAACTGGAATTTTCCTGGGGATTGTCATTCCAATCTTTTCAAACCATGGGGAGTCTGAATTTCAGAAAGGTAGCAGTTGAGAGGAGCATACAGCTGGCAGCCAGTGGAGACTGCTTTTTTAACCTGTTCCTGGACTGCTTCCCACTTTCAGGGGCTCCCAAGCCATTTTGAAACTTGCTTTGGTTCCAACTTGATTCTCTTACTTTTTGCTTCTTCTTTCTTTTCTTAATTAATTAATTAGTTAATAATTTTTATTTACTTATGGTATTGTGGGTATGGAATGTGTGCTCACCTGACTTTTACGTTAGTGTGAAGATCAGAGGTTGATACCATCTTCTTTTTCTCTATCACATTATTATTCTATTTATTTACTTATTTATATTTATTTATTTCTTAGACATATGTCAACCCCACTATTTCCACTAGCCTAGCTGATCAGGAAGACCCTGGGATCCCCCTGCCTCTGCCCCTGCCCCTCAGCACTGGAGTTATAGAGGCACACATTTTGACGTGTGGTGGGGATGCAGATTCAGGTCCTTATGCTTGCACAGCGAGTACCTTGCCCACTGAGCTATGTTTCTCCTTCAGTCGAGCAGGGCTGGGGGTTTATGTGCACCTATCACTGTGATTCCATTACACAGATGGACTAAGAAACATTCAGAACCCTACGTTATTTGGCTAGGCTGACCCGAGTCTAGAGGAGCAGATTCGAGTGACCACATTCTAGAGGCCAAAGAGGTATGGACAACCTTTTCTGACCCCCTGCTTTCATTCTGTGCCCCACACCATCCCTTTATCTTACCTTGGCAGCTCTTGGATACACCAGAGTCTGGTAGATGACAATTGGGCCTGGGGGCTTCACAGAGGCGTCATTGAATGAGTACCAGTTGTGGAAGCTATTGCTGTTCTGTGGGGGCTGGGTTTCCCCTGTGGCACTCCAGTAGGTATAGAGGCCGTCAGTTGGTTTGGCAGGTGCAGCAGACTGGGCCCTCCCAAAGGCCTCTATTCCCATCTTGGCCTTGTCGTTGGTGGCATTGAAGGACAGCAAGGAGGAGCTTCGCTGGTATATCTGCTGGTTGCCAAAGCTGTGGGTGCTGAACGTGACCTTCCTGGTGATCATCATTTCTGAGTGGCTAGGGTACTGGGAAGGGAGAGAGTCCCCAGAGGAGCAAGCCTTCTTAGGTCCCATGGGAAAGAGCTCGTGGATGGCACTGGAGAGCTCAGCAAAATCCAAGGGAATGCAGTGTAGGGAGTGCAGCCGCAGCTGGGGGTCAGGCCTGAAGGTGTTCTGGATGCCCTCCTCGATCTGGTCTACTAGGATCTTAGCCGACTGCAGGAAGGCCACCTGTCCTGTTTCCTTCAGCGCTTCCTTGGAGTAGGCGATCAGGCCGTCCATCTCGTTCACCTTCATGGTGGTGATGTGCACGTACTTCTCAATCTCCTTCTGCCTGGACACCTCCAGGTTCTCTATCTGCTCCATAATGATCTTCTCTTTCTCTTGAAGGATGGCTCGCAGTTTAAGGAACCCGTTTCTGATCTCCTTCCGCTTCGCCTCCTTGTCAGCTTTGAAGCTGCTCTTTAAAATGTTGAATTCCATCAGGTCGTTATCAATTTCATATCGGACTGAAAAACAATCAAGTTGGCTACTGTGAAAATTTTCATCTTCTCAGATGTCAAAGCCGTATCAGACTGGAGCAAATCTCTGCGGCCTCAAAGGAAACGAATGGGGAGAGGGGGAGGGAAGACACCTGGAGGTGGGCTGACACAGGTTAGAACAGGCTTCTGAAAGAAAGGGCCCTCTATTCTTCCTTCCCATGCCCCAGGTATAACTTTCCCAGGCATATGTTTCTCTTGTAGCAGAGAAAGAAAGAAATTTCTGATGACTGTTAAATGCTGCCTTATAAACAAAGACTGGTCTAGGCTACTTCTTATGGAAATGGACTGTTAGTGGCACTGTGGCCCAACCCAGCTACCCAGCATTCTTTGTGTAGAGTGTCTTGTCACTGTTTAGCACTGGTGCTAGAGACTGGGTGGGTATGTGACTCACTAGCTGCCTTGTGCTGACCACTTTAATTAAGCGCAGTTGTCTTATCCGTGGAGGGGATTTTAGCATCTGCACTGTATGATCATTGAGACTGGACATGGAATATTCCAAAGGCATCCTGGCTAGTTTTATGTCAGCTTAATACAACATGGGGTCATCTGGGAAGAAGGAATCTTAATAGAGAAAATAACTTCATAGGACTGACTTGAAGGCAAGTCTGAAGGCATTTTCTTGATTGATGATTGATAATTGATGTAGGAGGGTTCTAACTCATTGTGGGTGGTGCCTTCTGGGTAGGTGGTCCTGGATGGTATAAAATCAGAGGTTGAGCAAGCCATGGAAGAGTAAGCCATGAACAGCATTCCTCCATGGCTTCCATTTCAGTATGTGCTTCCAAGTTCCTGCCTTAAGTTCTTGCCACAATTTCCTTCAATGATAGACTATGATGAGGAAGTGTAAAATAAAGTAAATCCTTTTGTCTGAGTTGGTTTTGTTCATGGTGTTTTAGCACAGCAATAGAAAACATTAAGAAAAAATGACAGTGATTGTGCACACCTTTAATCCCAGCACTTGGGAGGCTGAGGTAGATGGATTTCTGTGAGTTCGAGGCCAGCCTGGTCTACAAAGTGAGTTCTAGGATAGTGAGAGCTGTTACATAGAGAAACCCTGTCTTGAAAAACAAAAACAAAAAACAAAAGGCAAAGGCTTATATGGCCCTCTCTAGAAGGAGCCATTTCCCTAAATGGATTTTGAGGTCTAACTGGGAACGAAGACATGTCTGACCTGGTGGAGACACATTCAGAAATTATGACCACTTTACTGAAGTTTATGAAATATCATTGTATTTGGCTCCACTATAAAAACCAGGATCAGTTCCTCTATAGAAATTTATTATATAGCCAGTATGAATAACTGCGGACATACAGGCAGAAGGAAAACAGAGGCTGGGCAGAGTATTACTGGCTGTTTTGGAGTTTTTCCCTGTTACTATGTATCCATTAGCAGCTCGCTGAATTCTGAATTGGTTGCCTACAACTTTGACAGAAAGTTCATGGTAGATACTTTCAACTAAAATGACTCTCAGGATTAGATTAATTATTCCCTCTGGAAAGCAGGAGGTGGGGGATAAAAATAACCTCCATGTTCAGTAACAAACAGAACTTCAGACTTGACTGGAGAAAACGCCTCATTTTTCCCTTTTGGGAAATGAGGCCAAAGCTTAGGAAGACTGTGACAAAGATTCAAAGAGCTTTATGAGCTTATTATACTCCAGAGTGGTGCCCCCCCCCCGCCACCCCACCCACCCCAGGCTTTGGTGAAAGGCCGAGGACTCTGATCACAACAACCCAATGAGGGAGCTACCATTATCCTTCCCATTTTATAGATGAAAAAACTGAGTCACAAAGATGCAGTGACTTAGTGATACTAATGGCTGGTGGTAGCTGTCGTGAACGTCATGACAGTGACTTGCTGGCTATGTCAGGGTCTCCTAGTGTCTGGATTTTTCCACCACGTGGAGTAAGGTTCCCTAACAGGTGCTCCACACCATAGTGGGAAGTTACCCTGAAGGGGAGTGGGGACCTGACCAGGACCTGCTTTGAACTTGGCGATGGCGCTGAAGAGGGCGGCAGACCTCTCGGAGCAGGCATCTATGAGGCTGACCGTGTCATGGCCATTGTGGAAAGCGATCTTGCAGAAGGTACAGAGCAGCTGGTTGTCGCTGCGGCAGTACTCGGTGATGCGGCTGGACGGGTGATGGATGCAAATCTTCTCGTCCTGGTCCTCGGCGCTGGTGTCCACGAAGACGTGGTCCTGCATCGCCACGTCCGAGTGGAAGGCCTTGAGGCAGTCGTTGCACAGGTTGAGGCGGCAGGTGACACAGCGCTTGTAGGCAATGCGACGGCTGCGGCACACCTGGCAGAGGATGGGCCCCGAGGATCGGTCGAAGCGCCACTTGAGGTAGCCATGCTGCTGCATGTAGCGTTTGGTGAGGCGCCCGCGCAGATAGTTTTCTGGCAGGTGCATCTGGTGGCTGTAGGGCATGCAGTGCGAGCGGTTGCACATGGGGCAGATGAGGATGAAGAAGTTCTCAGTGACCTCGGCATGCTTTTGCAGCTGCCGCAGGCACTTCTCGCACAGGCTGTGGTTGCACGGTAGCATGAAGGAGTGCAGGCGCAGCCGGTTGCACATCGGGCAGGTGAGATGGCTCACCAAGTGGCTGCTGGCGGGCATGGACTTTGGCTCCTCCAGCTGAGTATCGCTGCTCCCTATGCGGAGGGCGGTCTTGGAGCTGAAAGGAAAAGCAAGCACAGGTGTCAGGAACACACTCAAGAACTCCAGAAGGATCTACGAAAAGGCTCCTGCTTGCTGCCTGGCTTCTTGGCTTGCCTCCATTCTCTTAGTAAATAAACTCAGTAAGGCATTTGGTACCTGCCCCTGGTACCCATGCCTTAGCGTTTTTAAAGATGATTAAGACCGAATTTAATGCCTATTTGGACTGAGTACAGTCTCTGGATCCAGCCGGAGTCCTGCAGTGCCCTCCTGCTAATTTTAATTTTGAGGGAGAGAAAAGCAGCAGAGTGGTAGCGGTGTGGTGTGGCCAGCTGGGCCTGGATGTCACACTGCATGCTAGTAACACCACAGAACATCAGCAGGGGACAGGGCCACAGTGACTTTGATGGCCCCAGGCGGAACTAATACCCCTGCATGATGCTGGAACTCAGACCAGAACGTTGTCCAAACCACAAAAATGACCTCCCATTCTCCTGTGCAGGGGAATGTGAATGATGACGCCTGTTCTTTCTCTTTCCAGAAGCAGATTCGGGCTGCCTTCTAGACAAGCATAAGAGACCCAACAGATTGACTGTATTCTCACTCATAAGAACCCCAGTCCTGCCATGGCCTGTGATGCCTTCTTACCCAGGTTATCTCACAAGGGCGTGGAGTGAGACATTCCCGCTTGATACAATGAATCAAGTAATCTAATCTTGCCCAGTTACAAGGGTGCTTTGGTGGCTGTGCCCAGAAGGCAGTGACATGACCGTTACTGTTGTATGTGGGATGGGACATAGGGAGGTAGTAAAGGGCCTTTCTAAGACAGCAAGAGATAATCTGAGCTGCACTAAAACCCCTGAGAGTTGACTTTCAGAGCATCAGCAATACACAAGGGTCTGCCTCCGGGAAACGAACACAGGATGGGGCAAGGAACGTTTAGAGATGCCCACTTTGAAAGCTTCTTAATCTCTTTTGTGCCCAATTTTTCAACTGTAAATCAAAGATTACAGCCCTTCCTTGGGAGTTTGTAAAGTGCATGAGGTAGCCTATCCTAAGTGTGAACATGGTCCCTGTCAGCACTCTCCCCTGCTATTCAGCTGCTAATGTCCACAGTAAAGGAGGGGACCACCATGGGAGGAAATCGTAGTCAAGCCTGTGAACGCCCACACGTGCATCTGCTGTAGTGAGTTACGGGTCTCTATTTGTCTAATACCTAAGGTCGGCTTCATGCATTCAGTTCTGAGAACTACAAATGCTGGGGCTGTGCTTGTGGAATTCAAGTGCTCGCTCTGAGAAGCTGCAGTCAACGTGGAAGCAGCTTAGGGAAAGAAGTGACCTGGCTGTCGGAACAGAGATGCAGGCCGATGCACAGTTTGTGACTGTTCCTGTAGTTTCCCTGTTCATAGTAAGGTACTGGTCTTGGCACCGGGCTGCGTTTCCTTCTGCCCTAGCCTTTCTGGTTTCCCTTTGTCCCCATCTCCTCTTTCTTGGCCTCAGAGCAGTGGCAGTCAAAGGTGTTTCCCAGGCATATTGCCCTAGGGTGGCCCTGAGTTACAGAGTGCACCCGTGTATCCTTAGGCATCCAGACAGCCTGGCATCCCTGAGGACTTGGATGCTGAGATCCAGGCTTGCAGCCTCAGTGTTTTCAGCCTTGTTTTCTTTCTGTTGCCCAGCCTCATGCTTGGTCTCCGAATGGTCACCTGAAGTCACAAGTCAATTGTACATGTGGTATCTGGATGGACTTCTTTGATAAAATGGTAAGACTTCTTTGGTAAAAAGATAAGACTCAGAATCAGTCTATAATAAATGGAGACAGCATAAGAGGTCAGAGAGAGAGAGAGAGAGAGAGAGAGAGAGAGAGAGAGAGAGAGAGAGAGAGAGAGGAGATACTGTATGAAAAGAGAGGGAGCAGGACCTGCTAATGACCCAAGGAACTGTGAGATGGAGTGAGGAGGAGAAAAAAGCCAAGAAAGCTAAGACAGACCAGAGTGGGTGAAAAATGAGGATGCTGTGCCGGATCGGGAGGGAAAGTTTGGAGACCAGGAGGACAGAGTGGGAAGGCAAGTACCAGTGCTTCTGAGCTGACTCCCTAGCACTCGTATATCATCCCTGACCACTCTCAAACAGACTGAGGGTCAAAATGTAGGCTTCTGGGCCCCTAGGTTCTATGCCAAAGCAGATCTCAAGCCCAGCAGCTTTGCCATCCTGCTGACGTGCACGGCCGCTGCTCCTCTGCACAGTTCAGTCCCTCCTAAGCGTTACCCTGTTCTCACATCTGCATTCTCAGCCTCCAGGTCCCGTCTTCAGTGCCACCAGATTCTTCCCCTTAGATTCTATCCCCTCACCTGATGGGGATAGAGCTCTTACAATTTTGAAGTCCACATTGTACCCCAAGATCAGCGAACAATAGAATGTCAATGGGTGGAGACCAAATATGAGTGTTTTTAAAGATCCCAAGGGGATTTCAATGCACTTCTGCATTTGGGAGCCACTGATGTCCAAGCTATCTGTTTAAAGCAGTGATTTTGGCCCCCTCCCTGCTACCTTACAGGACTGAGCTGTGATCGTCCCTCTTCTGTGAAATCTCCTCTTGCTCCTGAGCCCCCTGACATGTGACATAAAAAAGCAGTGTGCTATAAGTGGGAGTTGCTATCTTACTGAATGGTTGAAAACCTGAGTGTCATGACTGTGGATGGAAAAGAAGGGGTGGCCGGCAGTTCAGGGCTACCTCTGTAGATTATTAGGGTCAAAAGCAGCTCCTTAGAAATTCTTACTCTTCAGGTAAATGTTGTAGTTCATAGGGAGCTGAAGAACAGTTTATATATATATTTTTTTATCATATAACAGGCTATAGACCACATACCGTATCATGGTCTCCGTTTTATAATATGGCGTTTTAAAAAATGTAGGACCATTGATCTAGCTCTGTGTTCAAGTCATGATTCTACCCCTTCCTAGCTGTGTGGTTCTGAGCAATTTAGCATCTCTCAGCTAAATATCCTCCTGGGTCCAGTGGGCACAGGGTGAGGGAGAGGAATGGTTACATAAACAGTGGCTGGCAAAGTTGCTTACCAGTAAGTATCAGCTATCACTTGATTGCAAGATGAAGAGTGTTTGGAGGTCAAAGGATGTGGCATGCATTCACATAGATGATGGAGTTTGGGTTTGGGACTTGGGGTCTATACAACCCGGGGACATTTAGTGTGCACTTAACTGCTGCAAAATCACCATTGATGGGTCTGGAGAGATGGCTCAGAGGTTAAGAGCACTGGCTGCTCTTCCAGAGGTCCTGAGTTCAATTCCCAGCAACCACATGGTGGCTCACAACCATCTGTATTAAGATCTGGTGTCCTCTTCTGGCCTGCAGGCATATGTGCAGGCAGAACACTATATACACAATAAATAAATATTTTTAAAAAAATCATCATTGAATTTTTTTCCCAGGTAGAGTGTTCTCTAGGAAGCCCTGGTCTGTTCTGGGGTCCCTACAGCTGGCATGAGTTCCCCAGATTTTCTTTCTTGATTTTTTTTTTTTTGCTAACAAAACCACACGATGGATAGGCAGCACTTACGAGGTACGGATGCTCCGAAGGCGACCCCTTCTGAACGTGATGGTGGCATTCCGGCAGCAACGGCTCTCATAGTAGTAGCATTTCATATTGGTGCTGGTTGTGCAGCAGTACTTACAGTTGGGGTCGTTGGCCCAGGAGCAGCAACACCAGTGGCAATTGGGGTTCTCCGCGCAGGTGCAGTGACAGAATTGGCAGTTCCGCTCATCCTTGTAGGGGCAGGGGAAGCAGGTGCAGTTCCTCTCTGAGGTGAAGATGAACTTGCAGCACAGACAGGAGAAGAGCCGTGGACAGCATCTCTGCCAGGTGCAGCATGGTGAACACACACACATAGCCGTCTCCATGGCTCTTAGATCCTTGGTACGAGGCCTCTAGAGTTTTGACAACTTTTTCTACCAGATTCCTGAGGTCACTTCTCCCCCAGAGGGATCCTTGCCCGCTCTAGGGAGGCTGGCAGTTTAGGAGTTGTGACAGGAAGCTGGCTAGTTTACGAGGCCTTTGCAGGTGGTGTCCCTTCAAGGAGGCTTCTGAGCTGGCTTTACCTGTTTCAGTCTGTGGACATTTGCTTATGTCATAATCCCTGACTCCCACCATGCCTCAACATGCTAGGTAAGAGGAAGGCACCCAGGGCCAGTATCTGGCATGTGAATGCATACTGGGTGTTTGCCACACAACCACCTCCATAGGAATGGTGGCACTCTGAACCTCCTGGAGACCTTAGCTGCCATCTGTCACCTTTAGAGTTCTCACAGAGTTTTCAGGTGTGATCTTTTTCCTTGGTTGGTACTTTTCCTGATATTTGGGTAAGTTGACTTCAGGGTTTGTCTTTATTGACTGCAGGACTGGTTAGAAATACAGATTGACACGTTTTCCTCTTCCATCAGCAGAACTCTTAGATAAGCAAAGCACAGTATTTACACATAGTGGCAGTGTCACGGTCACTATTTGGAGAAGGGACAGAGACACAGGTTCTCTTGGGCCCTCCCTTCTTTCAGTGGTCCCTGTTCATGTTTGTGAGGCTTTATGCTTAAGTCACTCACAGATTTAGGACCCCAGGCTTTGTTTCTTCTCATCTGTAC